>NW_021027234.1:475973-565034 GCF_004153795.1 Camellia sinensis | reverse complement strand
GTATGCTTGTATGCTTGCATAAGTGCTTTGCCATGCCATGTTGCATCCTTAGCCTTCTTTTGGACCATTGATAGTCAGTATATGGGTAGAAAACAAAACAGACGTCTTTTTCTCTCTTGGTTACCCATAACCATATATCAGATATATATTATATTTATCTCATTTATCCATTGGTTAACTGAGATAATATCTGATATCTATATCATCTATCCATATCATGATATGATAGATATATATCCTGAGTGGCTCATCCAAATAGGTTTGAATTTAAATTCAAAACCCATTTGGATGAGGTTCAAAAGGTTCTAAGGGTCATGCCACATGGGCGCCCAATTTCTAACAATTATTATAGTAATATATTTCAAATTTCTTAATCACAACATTTCAAATTCAATAATTATGCTCATTTTCCGATATTGCTATGGAAAGTAAATTTCAACAAATTTTATTTGTTTACTATAACGATGAACATGATGTCAGCATATGCAATACCTACCCACGTTAGTTTTCAAAAATTGGAAAAATTATTTATAAGTCCTACTTAAAAAACTTATTTAATGTGAATTCCTATGAATATTCTTTTAGAATTTGAAATCCTATTTAAATAGGAATGTGTTCCATAAGGTCATATGAATTATAAATGAATGATATTAGTGTACTATTATACCCCTAATTTGTTTTCATTACCTTATTTTCTCATTTATCATATCACGTTTGGGAAGGCTTTTAGGAAAGAGTTTACAAGCAATGACTATACGAGTTTTTTTGGCCTTGATTCCGGGATTCAAGTGTATTTTCAAAATGTTGCTTAAATGTATGTGGATATGGTCGATGATATGACACAATTTGAGGGTTGTGTGTTGATTCCTTTGACGGATTTTGACACCAATCGATTGAGGGGAAGAGGTATTTATTTTTTTATTTTTTTTAAAGAGTGTTGCTATTTGTTGAAGTATGAATTGTTCATCTTTAGTAGGATATTGAAAATCTATTACACTCATTGATAGGCACACTTTGGCCAATGTTTTGATTGAATGTGTGTATTTGACATTATGATGGTTGATGCGTTTTGATATGTTCGATGTGTGGGATGGTATGTATGGGTTCAAGGGTCGGGTTGGGGGTATTTGGTTTTGGTTGTTAATTAGATGTCGAATGTGAACCACGTCGTAAGATGACAATTGTACATTGGGACCTGGATGATCATGTTACAATACATGTTACATTTAGTGTGTAACGTTAATCCACATACACCATGTAATAGATGACATTTGTGTGTTTGTTTGATTGTATATGTGTTTGAATTTGTATCATGTTTTTGTAGCAATTGGTGTTTACATACATGTCACAGTACGTTGTGCAAAATTATTGGGAATTTGGGTTTAATTGAATATGGATTTAATCCAATCGCTCGATGTTGAAGTTACGCTGAGTTGGAGGTGATGCTGGTTCAATACATGGGTTGGGTTGGGATGTTACATGTTAGATTTAGGAGGTTGCATTATTCATAATTTAACGGTGGAATATTGGAATGTCACGGTGGGTTTAGGATGAGAACCATATGGGAATGTCACGGTGGGTTTGGGATGTTACATGTTACATTTACGTTGAGTTTGGAATGAGAAGCATATGAGAATGTCACGTTGGGTTTGGGAATGTCACATTGGGTTTGGGATGTTACATGTTACATTTATATTTTGAATTTTAAATTTTCAACCATATAGATATAATCACATTCTATGGTAACATTAGATTTCTCATATATGGTATTGCCATTAATCAAGTTATTTTGAATTTCAGGAGTATATAGGAATGTCACATTGGGTTTGAGATATTACATGTTACATTTGCATTTCGAATTTTAAATTTTCAACCATATAAATATGATCACAATCTATGGTAATATTAAATTTCCCATATATGATATTTCCATTAATTAGGTTATTTTGAATTTCAAATTTCTAACCATATAGATATGATCACAATCTATGGTAATATTAGATTTCCCATACATGGTATTATCATTAATCAGATTATTAATTAATTACGATTAGCGGTAGATGTGTCTACAAGAAAATCACAGGACCTATTGGATTATAAGTTTTTTAACAAGACCATATCTTGTATAAGTCTTTCAAATAGGACTTATGTATAATTTACTCTAAAAAATTTACCATACAAATATTTATTTTGTTGATTCTTTTATCAATATAAAAACATTTTTCAAATTTTATTAAACTTCAGCACTTTTGAAAATGGAAACAAGTAGATATTTAAATTTTAGAGGAAGTTGCACTTCAGTGTAAGTTTTTTTTTAAAAAAATTGCAATATTAGTGGTATATTTTATCAATTTTAATAATTAAAATTATAAATTTTTTCACGAATTTATAAATATTTGTAAAAACACTACTAATCTAAAGTTTTTCTTAAATTTATAAACTAAAAATCAAAACTATATTAATAGTATACGTATCAATATCTCTATATGTTAAGATAATCTTGACATTTAATTTTTATTTTCAAAGTATGTAACGCCTCGAAATAATCCGACATAAATTTAATACATCAACCCATGTCCACTAAACAATAATAACAATACTCCAACGTTTATGCCATTAATCAACAAGGTTTACACAAAAGTTCCACATGCGAATTATTATAGTGATCCCGGTTATCCCTTTACTGTTCTGTTGAATTCCGGACGCGGTTCTGTGGAGTTGGTAGTTGTACCTATCGTGTTGTCAACCTTTAAACCCTTTTGTTTGAGTTTTAGAATGTGTTGGGCTTGGTTGTTACCGATTGGTAGAGCTTTAGCTTCCATTGTTGTTGCCCAGTTTTTGAATGGTCCGCTCGAGCGGGTGTTATTGCGCTCGAGCGGGGTTTACACACTTCCAGTATTTCGTGCCCCTGCAAAACTTCTGCAGGTGTGTTTTCTACGCTCGAGCGGGTTTCTTGCGCTCGAGCGGGTCGCGCTCGAGCGAGTAGTTCTATTTCTGAAAAGTTCTGGGAGGTGAAAATCTACGCTCGAGCGAACTGGTTCTTCGCGCTCGAGCGGATGTCTTTTGTTTTTGTTTCTTGGTGCTCGAGCAGGCCTTCTTGAACTCGAGCGTGACCAGATTTTTGTGCTTGACGCTCGAGCATACTATTCTCCGCTCGAGCGGGTCATACGTATATGAGTCATCTGCTGGGTAATTTTAAATCAATTTTTACATTTCCTTTCACTCTCTTACTTTCCCAAAATTGATTTTGAGAGCCTCTCTCTCTCTAGGATCTCCCTTCACTCTAGGATTTGTTCTAGTTAGAGTGTCTCCCTATCCTTCGGCCTTTGTAAAAAGTGTATTAATCGTTGAGGGCTATATTTCGATCCACGAATTTCAGGATTTAGAGCATCTTCGTTTCCTTCATCTTCTTCGTTGGGTTTCATCTTTGAGGTAGGGATTCCTACTCATCTTTATGGGCTTTGACCTAGATTGTGAGCTTTTGTATAAATGGTTTTGGATTTTGGAAGTTAGGGTTTCAAATGTGTGGTTTTGAAAAGAGTGGTTTGTTTCCTTTGAACCATAACTGTGTATTTGGGTTTCAAAATGAGTATGTTGATGTTTTTGGTAATATTTTGACCCTTGGGGTCAAGATTGAGAAAATGGGGAGAAAGTCCTAAATTGTGTATAAATTAATTAGTATAATTAATTTGGGAAAGTTATGGATTTGTGAAATTGAGTTGAATATAATGTTAGTGGTTCATCATGAGATGGAATAGTGGAGTCAGATTAATAAATGGTTCACTTTTGAAAATGCGGATAATTTATCTGTTGGTGCTTTTATTATCTGTTTAGAAATAATTGCCTTGGGCTACCGATGGAGGGTAGTTTTGATTGTTGTAGACAATGCATGATGATTAGGCAAGCCAAAACTAATCGATTGGATGTGTCATCAAATATGACAGTTGAAAGAATACATTAATTTTATGTATTGATTGAAATTGTATATGATAACTGTTTATATACATTGCTTTGTGTGGGAGGAGATGGGGGATGTACTCCACGGTTTATTAGAAGATGGGGGATGGACCTTTAAACCGGAAATTGTTTGACATTGATATAGCACTACAATGTGTATCATTTGTGAAGTAGAGAAGTGTTTTGCTTGACATTGATACAGCACTAAAATGTGTATCATTTGTATTGATTGATTGAACTTGTATATGATAACTGCTTTTATACATTGTTTTGTGTGGGAGGAGATGAGGGATGTACTCCACGGTTTATTGGAAGATGGGGGATGGACCTCTAAACCGGAAACTGTTTGACATTGATACAACACTACAATGTGTATCAGGTGGGAAGTATAGAAGTGTTTCTGTGTTTATTTGATATAGCACTAAAATGTATATCATGTAGAACGTATGGAAGTGTTTTGTTTAATTTGATAAAGCACTAAAATGAATATCATTTGAGAAGCATGGGAATGGTTGTCTGACTGTGATACAACACCAATATGTGTATCTATTATGAAGTATGAAATGTTTAAAATGAGTTATTATCTCACCTGAAATAGAAATACCGTAGCCATAGCAGGTGATCTCATTCAAAATGATTGGCCTAGTTCTGAATCGTAATTATAAATCAAGAATCTGATAGGAAATGGAAACTGGAATAGAACATGGATATATTAGTCATGGGATTGAATAGTGTTATAAGTTGTTGTGCACGAGTTAGACGTTTATCAATCACTGACATTTTAGTTATCGTTCATACTGTGTGTAGCATATCTCTACTGGGCGTTGGCTCACCCTTTATGGGACATCATTTTCAGGTTCAGGGGTTTCGCCGTCTCCGAGACCTTAGCTTAAGAGTGAGGGAATTGAAGATTCTTATTTATTAATTTTGTTGTATTACATGTATATCAAGCCAAGGGCTTAATTTGTATTCTGAGTTAGTACTCTTCTTCTGTAACCCAAGTGTTGACTTGGATAGTTGTAAGCCCATAGGGCATTTACTTTTATTGTTAACATGTATTACATTTTGTAAGAATACCCAGATGATTGTAATATAATATTTCTTTTTCTGCACCTTGAATGTATGATATTATGGGTTAATTTTGAGGGCGTTACAACTTGGTATCAGAGCGTACCGGGTTCGAATACTTTGGGTGCGTGGGAAGTGATTATTATCACAATGGGTTTGTCTCGCTTGATTAGAGACTTAGATGTAATGTTATGTGCTTACGTGATAACATGTTTATGTGACTACTTGGGTATGGGATTTAGTTTCTAGGATGTTGATTGGATCCTTGGGTTTCTGTGAGCCTTGTCGGAAAAGCACCTGATCAATGCTGTTTCTAACCGGAACTCTAGTAACGCCTCGGAACTATCATTATCCGAAAATGAAATTCGTAAGTGCTTATGTGTTTATGTGCTTACGTGGAATGAATTACAGCCGTCCATCGTGTTAGGACGCTAGTGAGATGGTTTCGGCACCCTTATTGTTGTACTAATACCTTTGTTACTTTTACTAGGATGCCTAGACGAGGGAGTTGTGATTTCCCTCCTTCCGCTAGGGAAGAGTTGCAAAAACAGTTTGTGGAGTTACGCCAAGGTACTACACCTTTGGTACGGTTTGAAAGATGGTTTGCTAACCTGTCAAGGTTTGCTCCAAAATTGGTGGAGCCGGAGGAATTGCGTTGTTCAAAGTTTGAGATTAAGCTATGTGACGACATCCGAGAAAGGATTGCTGGATCTTGGCATAGGAGTTATAGTGCGCTTGTTGAGGCTGCGACTCATGCGGAGGCAGCGGTGCTAGCTATGGGCCAAAATAGGGAGGAGGCCATTTCGACGACTCCTGTGACTCAGAGTGTTGGAAGGCCTTTTAAGAGGCAGAAGGATTTTAATCCACAACAATTTCAGAGAGCTTAGTCTGGCTCTATTTTTTCCAGTGCCGAGTCTAGGTTTGGGAAAGGGTGAACGTAAGGTTGTCACTTGTTTCAAATGTGGTCAGCTAGGCCACAAGTCCCCAGCTTGCCCACAGAAGAAGAGGGCAGGGTTGGCAGTTCGACCAGTAATTGCCCCACCAGAATCATCTGGCCAGTCAGGTTTTGGGTCGATCGAGTGTTCAGTGAGGAAGCAGTTGTTGGGGTCTCCATCAGCTCAGACTTTGAACCAGTCTCGTGCTCAGGAGCCGTTTACTTGTTGGGTGTGGAATCAGCCGGGTCATATCAGACGTTTCTGTACTCAGTCAGGGGCTTCTTTGGGGGTTTTACAACCTAGCCGGGTCCAGCCTTAATTGACTGGACAGGTGCAATATCGTTTTGGGGGACAATCAGGCCAGATTTCGAGGGCCTCAGGAGAGTCGAGTTCCCAAGCCCCAGTTGGGGAAGTTCGTAGTTGTTCTAAGTGTGGTCGGTTGGGGCACATCAGTAGTTCTTGTCCGTAGCTTGTAAGCTCATAGGATATCTTGGGTTGGGGATGACCAACCTTAGCGGTCCAGTAAGGGACGATGGTGGTGGTAATACCGATGGGGTGGTTTTATTTTGACTAATTCGTTTTCTAATCGGTGAATTAATGTTTTATAATCATTGGGTTTTGTTGTGTAACCAATGTGTTTTGGAATCGTCAGAACATCAAGGTTGTTTGTTTCTATATATATATAGTTATGTGTGCCTGTGCTTATCTATTTTCTTGAAATGGGCAAATTAAAGCATGTTGTGGCTCTAAAAGTTTTATGAATGTAATAAGTTGTTGTGAGACCATAAAATTTTTGGTAATAATTTATCTGTATGTGTGTGATTGGTTTGGGAAAAAATGAGGGCTAATGAGCCATGTTTTCAAATTTGGAAGGATTACTGAGGGATGCGTACCTTAATCAGGATTACTAAGGGGCGAGAACAGTTATACTTGCCGGGTGTTCGGAATTAGATCTTATGTGCGTGAAAGTGATGTTGGTCTACTGTCGCTGGAATTCCTCGAGGGGATGTGAAGTATGAGATTAATGCTAGGTATAGTATATATTTAACTTAGTGTTTCACGCGCCGGGGGGAAGGGGGGCATAGTGCTTAATCTTGTTAGGAATAGACTTGTACCATCGTGGTAGGTAACGTTGCCGAGCCTACATTTGTACTGATTGGTCGTTTCGATTAAGGGAGTGTTAGTCCCTATATGAGGTTATGGTTGTTGGCACCAGGGAGTGGTGTGTTGTGAGCAGCTGGTGCTATATCTCGGGTAGTAGTATATCAATGTCTCCTAAGTTTTCGGGCTCCTTTATTATGATCATATGCGATAGGTTTGTACCTTAGCACTGGTTAGGTCAGGAGATGCTATCGTGAGGGTTGATTGGGTGTATAGCCCGCAGTTAGGGTGTGACCCGTAGATGGAGTCACAGTGGTATGGTGTTTGCGGATGGAGATTTGGGATAATAGCGAGGAGGGTGAGGACTTTTACTCTTTTGGAAGGTTAGGATGGTGAGTCTTTGGAAGCCTTATCGGCGATATGCAACTGTGCCGGGGTTCGGTGCAAGGCAGTTGTTCAGTAGGAGTAATGGCTGGTTGTTGGGCACGTAAACCTAGTGTCTTAGTTATACTCTATAGGTCGTTGGAATAAAGGGTGGACCCTATAGGTCGTTGGCGGATGGAGGTACTATGTTTGCTTGTGATCGGTACAAATGGTTACTTAGTAATGTAATCGTCGTAGTGTGGCAAACCCTGTCTATTAACTGGATACGAGGGAAGGGGTATGCTAATTCAGTTGCTTCGAGTTCAGTCGAGATGGTGAGAGAAATCCCTAAATGAGGAAGTGTTGCATAGTACGATGCATATTAGTGTGTGGTTCGTATGTTGTTATTAGATGATGTGTAGAAGGGGATTAATCTTAGGGAATCCCAGACGAATGCCTTGGTAAGGCTTAGTGTGTTTATTGATGAAATCACGTGGTTTGAGGTTTGGTAAAGCTAGGTCACTTTGATATAAGTGTCCGTCATCCAATTTGGATAGTGGTAGTACAAGTAAGGAAGTAAGGTTGTGTAGAGTGAGTGAGGCACTCTATTAGAGTCGTTTTGACTCGTTCGGTTCTTATTTCTACGTTATAAGGCACGGGGGTGTGCAAAGTTATCCTTTATGTTGTTGTGTTGTTGGGAGTTTCAAACGTTTAAGAGTCCCTATCGTGAAAGTACTATTTTTTGGGGGGATTGCGTCATCACTGTGAGTATGGCGGGTTTTGTGGGTTGGTTACGTTGTAATTCACTTGAGGGAAATTGAGTACTCTTTGTAAACTAAAATGATTTTGAATCGAAACGTGAGTTTGCGATCCTTATTCTTCGAAAATAATTTGAGGAGAAATATCCGGATCTATTTGTGGATGTTTGAGCATGTGTTGTATACTGTTGAACTTTAAGAGCATTGAATATGTCTTAGGTTGAAAAACATTACATTTGTTTTGGTTCACGGAAGTATTTTGAAACTTGCCTTGAAATAAAAGTTTAATGTAACATTGCATGTGTTGAATGTATTGTAAAACTGGGAATATATCATGAACATTGACTATGATATGAAATTGTGAACCATGTATGTTGGAAATTGTTAGATCTGAAGAAATACATGTTATAGCAGATAGTGTAAATTGCCTCTTGAATAGAGATAAAGTGACCGGTAATGGGTTGGGTTGTTGAACATGGAATTATAGTATTGTTGAGAAATTTCAATAGGAAGTCTTGGGCGAACAAATTGTAGGTGGTCATGTGTTACGAGTAACACCGTGTTTATGAAAAATATTTACCAAACTTTTGAGTTTCGCATGAAAAATGCAAAATTTGTTTCGGAATGTCAACGTTGAAAACTTGATTACTTTTGAGAAATTCCTCATGAATCAGAAAATAATTTCTCATGAATGTATACAAAAGAGTTGTGTTGGTTGTTCTATTTGGAATTATAATTGTTGAGTAGTGACTTAGCTTGGAGCGCTAGTCAGGTGTTTTGGTGATTTATCTTGGGAAGGGTTTGGTTTTGGTGGAATATTTGTATATCGGAGTGTTGTTCTTTTTCGGAACATGTTTCCTTGGTAAACACTTCCATTTGTGAGAGTAGATCGAAAATTTGTTATGAGGTTAGAATCTTTCCTGGTACTCGGGTGTTGGTGTTCTGTGATCAGTTGGCCTTGTACTTTTGGCGTGTTCTTAATTTCGGGGATGAAATTCTTTATGGGGGGGAGGTTATAGCGATCCTGGTTATCCCTTTACTGTTCTGTTGTATTCCGGACGCGGTTCCGTAGAGTTGGTAGTTGTACCTATCGTGTTGTCAACCTTTAAACCCTTTTGTTTGAGTTTTAGAATGTGTTGGGCTTGGTTGTTACATGTTGGTAGAGCTTTAGCTCCCATTGTTGTTGCCCAGTTTTTTGAATGGTCTGCTCGAGCGGGTCTTATTGCGCTCGAGCGAGGTTTACATGCTTCTAGTATTTCGTGCCCCTGCAAAACTACTGCAGGTGTGTTTTCTACGCTTGAGCGGGTTTCTTGCGCTTGAGTTGGTCGCGCTCAAGCGGGCTTGCTGGCGCTCGAGCGAGTAGTTCTTTTTCTGAAAAGTTCTGGGAGGTGAAAATCTACGCTCGAGCGAACTGGTTCTTCGCGCTCGAGCGGATGTGTTTTGCTTTTGTTTCTTGGTGCTCGAGCGGGCCTTCTTGAGCTCGAGCATGACCAGATTTTTGTGCTTGACGCTCGAGCGTTCTATTCTCTGCTCGAGCGGGTCATACGTATATGAGTCATCCGCTGGGTAATTTTAAATCACTTTTTACATTTCCTTTCTCTCTCTTACTTTCCCAAAATCGATTTTGAAAGCCTCTTTCTCTCTAGGATCTCCCTTCTCTCTAGGATTTGATCTAGTTAGAGTGTCTCCCTATCCTTCGGCCTTTGTAAAAAAGTGTGTTAATCGTTGAGGGCTACATTTCGATCCAAGAATTTCGGGATTTGGAGCATCTTCGTTTCCTTCATCTTCTTCGTTGGGTTTCATCTTTGAGGTAGGGATTCCTACTCATCTTTATGGGCTTTGACCTAGATTGTGAGCTTTTGTATAAATGGTTTTGGATTTAGGAAGTTAGGGTTTCAAATGTGTGGTTTTGAAAAGAGGGGTTTGTTTCTTTTGAACCATAACTGTGTATTTGGGTTTCAAAATGAGTATGTTGATGTTTTTGGTAATATTTGGACCCTTGGGGTTCAAGATTGAGAAAAGGGGGAGAAAGTCCTAAATTGTGTATAAATTAATTAGTATAATTAATTTGGTAAAGTTATGGATTTGTGAAATTGAGTTGAATATAATGTTAGTGGTTCATCATGAGATGGAATAGTGGAGTCAAATTAATAAATCGTTCACTTTTGAAAATGCGGATAATTTATATGTTTGTACTTTTATTATCTGTTTAGAAATAACTGCTTTGGGCTACCGGTGGGGGGTAGTTTTGATTGTTGTAGACAATGCATGATGATTAGGCAAACCAAAACTAATCGATTGGATGTGTCATCGAATATGACGGTTGAAAGAATACATTAATTTTATGTATTGATTGAAATTGTATATGATAACTATTTATATACATTGCTTTGTGTGGGAGGAGATGGGGGATGTACTCCACGGTTTATTGGAAGATGGGGGATAGACCTTTAAACCGGAAATTGTTTGACATTGATACAGCACTACAATGTGTATCATTTGTGAAGCCTAGAAGTGTTTTGCTTGACATTGATATAGCATTAAAATGTGTATCATTTGTATTGATTGATTGAACTTGTATATGATAACTGCTTTTATACATTGCTTTGTGTGGGAGGAGATTGGGGATGGACCTCTAAACCGGAAACTGTTTGACATCGATGCAACACTACAATGTGTATCAGGTTGGAAGTATAGAAGTGTTTCTATGTTTATTTGATATAGCACTAAAATGTATATCATGTAGAAAGTATGGAAGTGTTTTGTTTGATTTGATATAGCACTAAAATGAATATCATTTGAGAAGCATGGGAATGGTTGTCTGACTGTGATACAACACCAATATGTGTATCTATTATGAAGTATGAAATGTTTAAAATGAGTTATTATCTCACCTGAAGTAGAAATACCGTAGCCATGAGAGGTGATCTCATTCAAAAATGATTGGCCTAGTTCTGAATCGTAATTATAAATCGAGAATCTGATAGGAAATGGAAACTGGAATAGAACGTGGATATATTAGTCATGGGATTGAATAGTGTTATAAGTTGTTGTGCACGAGTTAGACATTTATCAATCACTGACATTTTAGTTATCGTTCATACTATGTGTAGCATGTCTCTACTGGGCGTTGGCTCACCCTTTATAGGACATCATTTCCAAGTTCAGGTATTGTGCCGTCTCTGAGAACTTAGCTTAAGAGTGAGGGAGTTGAAGATTCTGATTTGTTAATTTTGTTGTATTACATGTATATCAAGCTAAGGGCTTAATTTGTATTCTGAGTTAGTACTCTTCTTCTGTAACCCAAGTGTTGACTTTGATAGTTGTAAGCCCATAGGGCATTTACTTTTATTGCTAACATGTATTACATTTTGTAAAAATACCAAGATGATTGTAATATAATATTTCTTTTTCTGCATCTTGAATGTATGATATTATGGGTTAATTTTGAGGGCGTTACAATTATACATTCAACGGTATGAAGACACATGAATCTATAGCATGTAGAGCATTACATCCTAACAATAAATAAAATGCCCTTAAGGGCTTACATATTCTAAGGCTTGAACCCGGTTACACAAAAATGGTTTCACGAACCCATACATTTAAGCCCTTGGCCAGCAAATAAATTCACAACAAAAATAAAGTCATCTACTCTTCACAAAATATATCCACGCCCTGAACTCGGCGAGATCACCACATCTTTTCCTGCACCAAAATCTCATAGGGGTGAGCATAAAGCCCAGTAGAGAATCCTTACAAAGTATATACAGTTATGCAAACTTCCAATGTTAAATGCAAATGCAAATGCCATGCAATGCCATTTTAAAGAAAATTTCATTACATGCTCTTCTTAAAAATCACCATGTTTTGATAACAGTTTGCAATCTCGACAATTCCGAAACTTCCAATTTTAATCAATAAGGGCGATAAATATGACTCAGGTAATCCCTAGGTTGGTGTCTACAAGTAGGCTCAACAAGCACTATCAATAACCCCACTTTACCGGTTGCTAACCGAAAGGGAAGTGGTACCTCCTCCGCGCGTGTTTTCGGTCTTTCACCCCGGACACTCAGGCCAACTTATCAATTTCATCTACACCACCTATTTGAACTTACCAACGTATTTACCCCGTAGACATTTCCATAGTTCTCATTCAAAATATTATCATCTTAATGTAAGCATTTCATACTCAATTTAAGATGCATAATAATAATAATAATAATAATAATAATAATAATAATAATAATAATAATAATAAATCGAATGAGTATGCAACACAATAATTAATACCTTGTGACATTTCTCCATTTTTCCTCCCTCTAATGTTAATTCACAAAATAACCATATGCCCAACCAAAGCTATCAACACATATCAATATTTTCTCATCATGCACAATTCTTGACAATTTAGTCTCTTCAAGACTATATGTAATTTTTTGAACATCAATCTCCAAGATTTACAATTCTCGTAATCCATGGTACACAACAATTTGTCATCTCATAACTATACATGTTCATACATTTAACAATAACTTTAAAATAAATTCTCAATCCCTATATATCAAGAAGATTGCCATTTTGTAAATCACATTATGAAATCTATATTTATTCATTCTTTTAACACAAGAAAAAGGAAGAAATCCATAGGCTTTTTCCATATTTTCCAAAACCCCCAAATTTCTAGGGTTCTTCATCAAAACCAAAACATCTCCCCATTTCCTTGGTGAAATCCCAGCAAAATCATCTTTTTTAAATTAATGAAAGTGAAACCCTCAAGGATTAACAAAAGTTGATATTTAAACCCACTTTTGAAAATCTCTACATTTTGAACCACAAAATCAAAAGCAATGTAATAACTTCAAGAAAACCCTTAAAACACATTATCATTGCAAAACATGTATATATAACTCAAAAAAGTCCCTACCTCAAGGTTTGATGAAGAAAAAGAGACGAAACCCTAGAAATCAAAGATGCCAAAGCCAAATCTCCACCGTACACAAGGAAGGTCTTGAGGAGTTCTTAAACTTTGATGAACAAGCTATGGGTAGATTTCAAATGGACGCAAGAAGATCAAAGATTTTGATCTTGTTTTGAGGTAGAAACATAGAGAGAAGGAAGAGCAATGTATTTTTAGAGAGAGAGATATGAAAATAATGAGATACATTCAACCCCAAAAGAAAGAAAAAACAGAGATCTCAGACTGCCAGCGCGGGGCACGTGCGGCACGTGTAGAGCCTACCTCCCGCACGTGCAGCCTCCCCATGCCGCACCTCCTCTAACACCTGCATATATAGCAATGTGCTGCCCCAAATATCCCCTGAATTCCGCACGTGTGGCCCTGGTTCCCCAGCCTAGAATTTTCTCAGCTTTGTTTTAGGCACTTCAGAACCATATTACATGGCACACAGCTAAGTTGGCTACAACATACTCAGCTTCGCAAGTCGATACGTCACAATGTCTTACTTCTTGGATGACCATGTGAGGGCTGTATCTCCCATAAAAAAAGTAATCCCGTAGTATTTTTCCGTTCATCTAAGTCATGTTCCCAGTCGCTATCTGAGTAGCCAACAAGACTGAAATCATCAGTCGATTTATAGAACAAGCCATCATTGATTGTACCTTTAATGTACCAAAGGATCCTCTTTGCTGCATAAAGGTGTGACTGATCCGGTGTTTCCATATATCCGCTAATCAGTCCTACTCCATAGAGTATGTCTAGCCTGGTGCAAGTAAGATAGTGAAGACTTCCAACTAAGCTCTTGAAATAAGTTGGATCCACATCACCCACCTTTGTATCTTTTTTGAGCTCCACTTCACTGTTTGCAGGAGTGTTCATTGGATAGCAATTCTCCATGCCATACCTCTTGATGATCTCTTTAGCATAGTCACATTGGGAGATAAAAATCCCATCTTCTCTTTGTATCACTTCAATTCCAAGAAAGTGTGCCATCATGTCGATATCTGTCATTTCAAATTCATGAACCATGCTTTTCTTGAATTCCTTGAATGTAGCTAGATTGTTACTGGTGAATATCAATTCATCAACATAAAGGCAAGCAAGCAACATGCTTCCATCAGTTTCCTTCTTTAAATACAGTGCGTGCTCATATGGCCATTTTTCAAACTCATTATCACGGAAATACAGATCAATTCTAGTATTCCATGCATGCAGAGCTTGCTTTAACCTGTAAAGGGCCTTCTTGAACTTGTGCACTTTGTCTTCATGCCCTTTCTAAACATACCTTGAAGGTTGTTCAACATAGATTTCTTCTTCAAGGAAACCATTCAAAAATACAGATTTAACATCAAGCTGATAAATCTGCCATTTGTGTTAAGCAGCGAAAGAAATCATTAACTTGATGGTTTCCAATTGGGCAGTTGGAGCAAATACTTCTCCATAATCAATTCCAGCTCTCTGCTTGTAGCCTTTTGCCACCAATCTTGCCTTGTATCGTTGCACTTCACCTTGTGCATTCTTCTTTGTTTTGTATACCCACTTCACTTTGATGGCTTTGTGGCCTTGTGGTAAACTTGCAAGCTTCTATGTGTCATTCTTCTCAATATCTTTAATCTCTTCATCCATCGCTTTCTTCCATTTCTCTTCTTGGACACCTTCTGAGAAAGTGAGTGGGTCACTGTCTGTAAAGAAACAGAACAAATTCAAATCATCTGCTTCTGTAGCTTCATATATCTCCTGTAAGCTTCTCATTGGTCTTGTTTATTTGAAAAAACTATCATCTTATGATGATGATGATGATGATGATGATGATGATGATGCATCACTTCTGTGAGACATTAGCTATCTAGGTGCAGGTATTCTATGTGGAGGAGTTTGTGGCTCATCTTGAACTTCTCTTGGAGCTTCAACTAGCACTTCTAATGTTTCATCTTCAATAATAAGCTCCACATCTTTAACGGCTTCATCTTGATTCCAATTCCAAGCTTCTTTTTCTTCAAAGATCACATCTTTACTCATGATAATCTTCTGAGTGATGGGATTGTATAACTTGTATCCTATTGTTCTATCACCATATCCAACAAGGATACATTTCTCTCATTTGTCATCAAGCTTGGTTCTTCTTACTGCTGGAATCTTCATGTATGGAACACAACCAAATACTTTGAGATGGTTTACACTTGGCTTGAATGAGCTCCAAGCCTCTTCTGGAGTCATGGAGCAAAGACTCTTAGTTGGACATCTGTTCAACAGATACACAACACATGATACGGCTTCAGCTAAAAATTGTTTGGGTAGTCCCTTTCGTTTCAACATGCTCCTTGCCATATCTAAGATTGTGCGATTCTTCCTTTCAGTAACATCATTTAGCTATGGCGTATAGGATGGTGTTGTTTGATGCTTGATGCCATGCTCTTTGCAGAATCTTTCCAAAGCATCAGATGTATATTCTCCACCTTGATCTGACTGCAATGTTTTGATGTAGTAACCGCTTTGCTTCTCTACAAAAGCTTTGAATTATTTGAAGATGGTGAATACCTTCGACTTTCTTTTAAGAAAATGTACCCATGTCTTCCGACTATAATCATCAATGAAGGTGAGGAAATATCTATTTTGTCCATTTGACATTGGCTTCAATGGACCATACACATCAGTGTGCACTAGCTCCAACGGCTTTGTTGCTCTCCACTTCACTTCTATGGTAAAGCTAGTTCTGTGATGTTTTCCAAGAACGCAACTTTCACATACTTCATTAGGATGGGCAATGTGGGGAAGGCCTTTCACCATGTTCTTGCTCGACAACAGCTTTAGGCTTTCAAAGTTAAGATGTCCAAACCTCAAGTGACATAGCCAGTCTTTGTCTTTGATGATGGCATTTAAACACTTCATAGCATCATGTTGATTGTTGAATGCAAACATCCGATTCATGGACATTCTCACCCGAGCGATCAAATTACCATGATTGTCTTTGATGGTAAGATGACAATTATTCATACTGATGTTGTATCCTTTCTCTAGGAATTGTCACATACTCAAAATATTATTCTTCATGGCAGGAACATAATAAACATTGGAGATGTAATCATGATCTCTATTCTTGAGCTTGATCAGAATGTTACCTCTTCCTTTCACAGGAATCTTTGAGGCATCGCCAAATGAGACTTGTGCTTGTATAGTCTCATCAAGTTCGACAAATAGCTCCTTTCTACCATACATATGGTTGCTGGCTCAAGAATCTAAAAACCAAACATTGTTTTGGTTTTTAATATCTCCATGGTGAACAAACAGGACTGTAGGTCCAACTTTGTTTGTTTCATGCTTGGCAAAATTTACATGCTCTCCGGCTTCTGTTCTTGCTCTACTTTGGCATTCATTGCTGTAATGCCCGAACTTGTGGCAATGGTATGACTGAACATTGCTTTTGTCAAATCCTGGTTGGTTATTGTAACCACCTCATCTTCCTCTTGGAGCAAAGTGTGGTTGACTTCTACCTCCTCTGGCTGGACCTCTTCCACCTCTTCCTCGAAAACCAAAACTTCGATTATTGTATCCACGACCTTTTCCTCTGCCTCTTTGTGATGTCCCCCCTTGTTCGTTTTTGTCATCTCTAATAGACAGCTTTGATTGAAGAGTTTGCTCTAAAGAACTTGAAGGAGTCTTTTTGTTGATCATTTGTTCATGAATCTCAAGTGTGCCCATCAACTTATCGGTGATTATGGCATTAAGATCCTTTGACTCTTTTATTGCTATAACCACATGCTCAAATTTGGGACTAAGTGATCGTAGAATCTTCTCTATCACTTGAAGAGATTCAATCTTCTCTCCATATCTTTTGATCTGATTAACAATGGTCAATGTTCTGTTGAAATACTCAGAAATTGACTTATTATCATCCATGTGCAGCATCTCAAATTCACCATGTAACACTTGGAGTCGAACTTTGATTGTCTTCTCAATTCCACGGTGTGAATTGCGAAGAATACTCCATGCCTCTTTAGAGGTTGTTATTGGTGAAATCTTCTCAAAGCTTGACTCATCAATGCCTTGATAGAGTAGATAGAAGGCCTTTTTATCTCATTTCCTTGAATCTTTTAACGCCGTCTTCTGAGTTTCATTTAAATTTCCTTCATCTTTGAGAGTAGCTAGCTCGTCATATCCTTGATCCACTAACTTCCACAAATCTTGTGAGGCTAGTAGGACTTGCATTTGAATACTCCAATTTTTATAGTTCTCCTTGCTGAGTTTTGGAAACTGGGGTTGAAAGAAATTGTTTGTGTTGGCCATTGGTTGACTTTAAGAAATCTTCAATTTTTTGGATGTGATTTTCAAATTTTGACCATACCGATGTGTTCAAAATATTCCAAATAGTTGGAAAGCACTATTGGATCACCAAAAACAAACTTCAAACGGCTTAAATGTAGCCAAAATAGTTGGACGGTTCAGATCGGCAGAATCTGAAAGTTCTGAGAAGCACTAAATAATTTCTCTTGATCGGCTGACGTCATGCTGACGTCAGTGGCTTGGCAGCGTGGCTCGACTCGGTTTGTGGCTTAGCGGCACGGTTCAGCTTATAGCTCAGCTCAGCTTGACGTCATCAATGATGTTGACTTCTGAATACAGATCTGGATCCGGTCTAATGGGTCGGATAGTACGTCAGACAAGTTAGACTCTGCGAATCTGAGCAAAGAAGACGCGTGGACACATTACTGCACGTGGCGACGACGTATGACGGCGCGTGGCGACGACGTATGACGGCACGTGGACACGTGCGGGATCTCTGGGGCTTGGTTTTCAACGTGGTTTCTTCCAAAATGCTTGTCTCGTCGAGAATGTCAATTGGTGCAATCAAAAGTTGATTTTAACAAATTTAATTTTTCAGCAAGTTTTGAAAACTTGCTCAGTTTCACTATTTTTTTTATAAAAGAAAACAGACCCTCTTGGTACTCTGATACCACTGTTGGTGGAAAAGAGACTTCAAACTACTTATGGTAGCTTGAAATAAAATTCAGAGAGATAAATTTGGAGGCAAACACACAAATTTTTTAAATTACTGAGAAGAATTACAGGACAAGGAGAAACACTCTCTCTGTCTCCCTAACTTTTACACTTTTTTCTTCTTGTCTCCACACTCTGAATTCTCAAAATACAATAGCTATATATAGATAAAACTAGTAATGTGAAGGCATTAAATGCATATACAACAATACAATCTCATTTTGACATTAAGCCTTCAAACTTTGAATTTTCATGCTTCAGCAATCTTTGAACACGAATTTTTCGATGTCTGGGGTGGTTGTCTAGGGTGGTGGCTATCAAGCTTACTTTCCAACAAGTGGTGCAATTGCAATTGTGATTGGTAGAGGTTGCGATTAGGGGAGGTTGGTCAAAGGAAATGAAGGCTAGAGATTCACTGAAGGTGGGAATGGAAGTTACCGAAGAAAGTTTGCAAGGGTAGAGGTCCACATAGTAAAGTTGATATTTTGGTGGGTGCTTAAAGAAAAAATAAAGACAAGCAAAATTGATATGTGATATGAAAGCATATTTTTTTTATTGCATTTACAGATATGAAGGATAAATTACATTGGGTAAATTACGTTTATACCTATTGAGGTTTGGGTTTAATACATATTATCTATTGGTGTTTAAAAAATTACACTAACCCTTTGTCATTATAATTATTTAGACGGAATAAAGACATTGAACTCATACACTTTGTCTTTTCTTGTTTTGCTTTACTTTCTCTGTTTTTTTTTCCCCTTTCCTTTCCTTTGCTTTACTTTTTTCTTTTAAAAAAATATAATTTCCTCTGTTTTTTTACTAAAAGTTATTGCCGTTTATATAAGCAGGATTTTTTTGAAATGAGACTATTAATCACATAGGTAGAAATGTAATTTCTAGAACTTTAGGAGATGTGATATAATTAAACCAAACCTTAGAGAGTGTTAATGTAATTTACCCAATTACATTTTACCACTTTGAACCATCATCATCATCATCAGTATCATCTTAACTATCAATCTATATCAATGTGAATCTTCTGAGTGAAAAATCAAAGTAAGTCTTGTATAGGGTATTTCAAATAGAGCATTGTTATTTAGGTCCAAAAATTAAATTCACTTTGTAGATCCTGTATCAACCAATCATTTTCTTGACAGAACACTGAACTTAGAAAGTGAATCTAAAAAATAAATTTTTATATCTTTTTTCTTTCAGATATTATGAAATGCTTTAAATGATTTTAAGAAAAGTAATTTTAAAAAAATTCAATTTGATTCAAAAGTTGATTTTAGCAACTTTAATTTCTAGGCAAGTGTAGCACGTCCACGAGGGACCCTTGCTACAGTTCGGACTTGATTTGTGTCACGGTTCTTAATCTGAACCAAAGAGTCCAAATCCGGAAAATCATTTTGAGAAACAATTTTTTTGAAAAGAAGTGCCAAACATGGACTGCTTTGCCAGATACAGAGTCGCCACCTAAATATTTTTTATGGGGGAATTTAGGAAACCCTGACTCGGTGCTGTAGACACCCCATTTTTTACCGTCCTCGAGACTTAGACGTCACCGTTTGAACAATCGGTGATTATCCATGTTTGTGTTCGTTCGGAGTTCCCGGAGGTCTAGGTTACGCGCCTTGCCTCAGGATCTCCGAACTCGACTGTTCCGTGTTTGGTTTTGGCACCAAACACTTGTGTTTTTGCCTTGAAGGGCGAGAAATGGCTTGTTGGCCATCCCCACATTCCACCGGCCTTCCCCTAGCATCACCGGTTGTTTAGGGGTGCCACCGGCCATGATTTCTTAAAATCAATGACCAGTCGGCACTGTATTTGGCCGGCCGGCACTTTATTTTGCTGGCGACCCCTTTTGTTGGCCGGTGTGACTCCTTTGCACCCTTGAGGCATGGTGTATGCCAGCTGTGCCAGCTGGAATGCACCATCACTCCTCCCTGTGCAGTTTTTGGCTGGTGTGAACCTTTGAACCCCCCTTTCCTTCTAGAAGCTTGAACCCTTTGGCCAAGCTTCTTGGAGAAGCTTGGCCAGCTGTTTTAGCTTCTCCAAGAAGCCAAGACTCCTTTGCACCCTTTGCCCCTTTCCTTTAGCTTCCTTAAGAAGCTTTAGCCTTGGCCCTTTGCCTATATAAGCACTTACCCTCTCCCTTTGCCAAGGCTTAGAGCTTTTGAACCAAAAAACCAGAGCTTCTATATCTATACATCTGATATATCACCCTCTCTCTCTATATCTCCCTCTCTCTCATCCTTAGGGTGTGTTTGGAAGCCTAAAAGTGCATTTTGACCTTACTTTTGCACTAAAACACACACCATTACACCTTGCTCCGAGATTGAGAGTCATTGAGGGTTGTTTGTTGAGGTTTTGGACTGATTTTGATTAATAGAGAGTGGCTGGATCATCTGTTCTTCAAGGCTTCTTCAAGGGTGAGACACTTGCTTTAGTTTCCCCATTTTTGCACTAGTTTTCTACCTATCTTGCATGCTGATTTAGGCTTTGTGTTTAACATGAAAAAGTCTTGTATTTTTGTGCTTAACATCTTTCATTAAGGGTGTTTTGGCATTGGGGGTCGAACTCCTCCCCTTAGGCCTCTTTTGGCCTATTTTGGTGCCCTTTTCTTTAAGCTTTGTTTACTTTGTTGTGTTGGTCTCCTCACCACTGAAATCCAGTGGATTTTCAGTGGTGATGGAGTGATTTTGAAGTCTTGTGTAGGGGAGGGACACCCCTCTCCCCTTTGTCTTTCTTTTACCCTTGTTTTGGCTTAAAAGGGGAACATGCATGCTTGATCATTTTTCGTCCCATTTCAGAAGTTTTTTGGGTGTTTTGGGTCATATTATATCTCTGTCCAATGGTGGTTTGTTGGCCCTTAGCATGCATTTCATACTTGCTTTGTAATCCTCCATCTTGCTTTGAAGTGTGCTATGTGTTTAGCCTAGCATATCCTCCTGTTTTGGCTTTGCTTTGTGAAGTATTTGGCCATGTTTTGTCATACTTAAAGTCTGTTGGCCACTGATTTTGTCATGTTTGGCATGCTTGATATAGTTGCTTTGCATTTTGGCTTGTAAGCCTTGGTTGTGTGGGTCACCAACATGCTTAGCATAAGCTTGTTGTCATCATTCGGCATCATTGTAGATCATATTTCAGTCCCTAATCCATGCTTGTATGTTTGTCTTCATCATCTCTTTCATGCTTTGAAGGGTTGTCCTTTTATGCCTTGGAAATGGTCATTGTGCATGTCCATGTGTTTAGATATTAGGCTACCATATCAGTGGGTTTTGAGGGCCCTTTTTGCATACTAGAACTCTGTTTTGTATTGAAAAATTCATGCCATGTTTGCTTGGGATAAGTATCAGCTTTATACTAGGCCCAAAACAGTGGCCAAAAGCTATGAGGATGGGGCCAAATGCACATACAAGCATGCATGAAAGTGGACCAACACTTAGGTATCAAAGAGACAACTTCTAAGCACACATAAAAGAAGATAAACATGGACACATAGCATGCATAGAAAGCTCTGAAAATCATGTTATAAAGGTGCCAAACCAAGTAAATAAGGCAAGCCAAACATGCAACAATGGTCCAAGACTTAAGGCAAGCCAAAGGGGAGGTAAACCAAGGCTAGGTCAACCAAGCCTCACAAGGCCAAAGGGACTTAAAATAGGTCTAACGCAGACCTAAACAAAGCTGAGGATGTACTTAGATGGCATCTAAGTGGTCTAAAAATGCAAGCATACTCCAAGGCTTAAACAAGGGGCATAAGGCAACAACCTTTAAACACATTAAAGGGGGATCAAATGTAAGCACATGGGCACATCATGAGGTCTGAAATAACATGTCAAGTGGTTTCAAACCACTGAAACAAAGCAAGGATGGCATGCTAGAAGGGCCAAAGCTTAAGGCATACAAGAGAGTTTGCATGGTAGCTATACAAAGCAAAGCATGGATGACTCAAATGACCAAAAACAGTCCCTTAGCATACTAAAACAAGCATAAAAGCTTCACAAAGCTAGGCCAAAACACATGAGCATGGTAGTCTAAATGCTAGGCACATGTTGAGGCAAATCATGGCATTACAAGGCATGTATGCTAAGAAAGCATGGTGTACCAAAACCAACTTAAAAAATGCTATTTCATGGGAAAATAAGCATAAATAACAGCTAAGGCATGGTCAACAAGAGCCTAAGCTAGGTGCTCCCTCAAGAGGCAAAAATGGTCTTTTTCAAGGACAATAAGGAGAGGGGGTGACCCTCTCCTCCTTGGAACCTCAAGGCACCATCCTCACCGCTGAAATCCCTCAAGATTTCAGTGGTGAGGAGGCCCAAACACCAAGGTCTCGGGGTTCACCCAAAATGGCACAAAATGGAGCCTTACAAGGCTTAAGAGGGGTCAAACAACCCCAAAGCTTGAAACAACCTGAAACAACTATTTAGAGGGCCTAAAAATAGAACTATTTATGTTATACACAAAGCTCAAATATAGATGCAAGATAGGTAAAAGTAGTGTGCAAAAATGGGGGATAAAAGGGAAAAGTGATTACCCCTGTAGACCTTCTTCAACAATGGAGCTCCAGCAGCTTCTTGAGGTTGAAATCAGCTCCAAGAACTCCAAGAACACTCCTTTGACCCTTAATAACCAAGAAAAGGTGTAATGGTGGGTGTTTGTGTGCAAAAGTAAGACCAAACACACACTAAACTAACAAGAGAGGGAAATATAGAGATGGAATAGATACAAATTCCTAACCCTAATATCAAAGCTCTCTAAAAATGTTGTCTAACCCTAATGCCAAGAGAGGAGCCCTCTTCTTATAGGCAACTCCCTCTTGTAAGGCTTCCAAAACAAGCCATCCAAGAGGGAAATCCCTCCATACACGTGTATGGAGGGGAATAGAGTGGGTGCCAGCTATCACAGCTGGCACAAAATATCTATTAAAAGTAGATGAACAGTGATCGGCCATTCAAAATTGCCATTTTGGAAAAATAAATGGTCGATCAGCAACAAAGAGTGCCGACCGGCAATATACATTGCCGATGGCACAAAATCACTGGCCGGTGGCCTTAAGCCATGGCCGGTGATGTGTGGGGATGCCTCACAAGGCATTCCCTGCCCCTCCAAGGCAAAACACAAGTGTTTGGTGCAAAACCAGACACAACACGGTCGAGTCGAGAGATCCTGAGGCAAGGCGCGCAACCGAGACCTCCGGGAACTCAAGACGAACACAAACGAGCGTAATCACCAAGTGTCCCAATGGTGACGTCCAAGTCTTGAGGACGGTCAAAATAGGGTGTCTACAGTTGCCCCCTCTTTGTCAGAACTCGAAAGTCATAACAATGACGGGAGTGAATGTCAAAGCCTAGAGACGACCCATTTTTGACAAGGCCGAAGACTCAGACAAACTTGCAAGACAATCAAGATATGCGCCCGAAGGCGGGGGCAAGATGCAAGACAATGTACAGAGCCGGACATAACTTATGATCATGCAAAGAAAGCTGTAATGAAGCACACATGCGACAGTTTCAAGCTAGCATACACCAATGCAACTACATTACAAATGCAGAAAAGATGTAAGAGAATTATGCAATTCTCGATACGTCTCACTCGGAGGATACAGTACCTATGCGGTTCGTCTGGTTGCACCAACCTCAAATGAACCGTACATACAATATCGTGCCTGAAAAGAAAGCAAACTTAACAGGTACAAATTTGTTAGCAACATGCATGACAATGCAAGAATGAATGTAAAATGATATGCAATATATACAAAACTATGTATAAACAATGCAAACGAAAATGCAATGCAATTGAAACAATGCAAACTATATGCAAAGCAATTAAATCATGATCCAATCATGAGCGGTTCGAAACCACACCTATGTCAAATAGATTGATGGAGGTGCGGGCCAAACCAAATCTTGCCTAGGCAAAGCATGTACGCGTACAAGCCGTGTCTAACATAGAACGGTCTACTGAACTATGTTTCGACGTGAAAAGTATGGGCACATACTAGACCAAGGTCAACATGGAAAGGCGCAAGCCATAAATGGAAGGTGATGCAATGAATGCATGCGAATTACAATGCAATGTGCACTGGGATGGAAAAGATACGATGGATAAGGCACGCAGGCCAAACCAAATCTTGCCTAGGAAGAGCATGTACACGTACAAGCCGCGTCTAACGTAGAACGGTCCACTGAACTATGCTTCGACGTGAAAAGTATGTGCACATACCGGACCAAGCTCAACATGGAAAAGCGCAAGCCATAAATGAAAGGTGATGCAATGAATGCATGCAAATTACAATGCAATATCTACAAATATGCAATGGAATGAAAATGGATACAATGGATATAGCCTGCGGGCCAAACCAAATATTGCCTAGGCAAGGCATGTACACATACAAGCCGTGTCTAACATAGAACGGTCTACTGAACTATGTTTCGACGTAAAAAGTATGGGCACATACCAGACCAAGCTCAATCATGGAAAGGCGCGAGCCATAGGCGGAGGTGATGCAGTGAACGCATGCAAGGTACAATGCAATGTACACTATATTACAATGATGCATGACAATGCAATTATATTTTTTGTTTTGTTTTTGTTTTTGAAATGAAAATGATGTATGAAATGCATGTTGTCTGGAATGTGCGACAACACGCGGCTTTTAAGATGCACGTGAACTTGAATATGCGACGACGCGAGTCGCTTGAAATACATGTATAATGCAACTTATCAAAAGTCGTTCGGGCACGACAAACACCGAAGGACTTGCACCTTCAGAGGATTTAGGGTCTCCTAGACCGTAAAAATTCTCGATATGTCTCACTCGAAGTATATCATACCTGTCCGGTTCGTCGGGTTGCACCAGCCTTAAACAAATCGTACATACAATATCGTGCCTGTAAAGAAAACAAACTTAACTGGTACAATGTGATTAACAACATGCATATTAATGTACTTAGAAACGCGTGAGAACGCGAAGCAAGTAGGAAGCATAACAATGCTGTGAAGGCACAGACATGTAAGTGGAGCACGCGGTCCACGCGGGCAACGAAATTGATCATAAGCATGCGGTCTACGCAAGCAATGAAATTGGTTTCAAACGTGCGGTCTACGCAAGTAGAACATGCGGTCTACGCAAGTAATGAATTTGAACATAAGAATGCGGTCCACGCAAGCAGAACATGCGGTCTATGTAAGCAAAACAAGCGGTCTACGCAAACAAAACATGCGGTCTACGCAAACAAAACATGCGGTCTACGCAAGATAATGAAATTGATTACAAACATGCAGTCTACGCAAGTAACGTAATTAATTATAAACATGTGGTCTACGCAAGCAAAACATGCGGTCTATGCAAGTAAAACATGCGGTCTACGCAAACAAAACATGCGGTCTACGCAAGTAACGAAATTGATTACAAACATGCGGTCTACGCAAACAAAATATGCGGTCTACGTAGGCAAAACATGCGGTCTACGCAAGCAAAACATGCGGTCTACGCAAGTAATGAAATTGACTACCAATATGCGATCTACGCAAGTAATGTAATTAATTATAAACATGCGGTCTACGCAAGCAAAACATGCGGTCTACGCAAGTAGTGTGATTGAATGCATGCAAAATGCAATAAGATGCGCAAAATAGCACGATGCGTTAGACAACGCGAGTGCACAAGACAGTGCGATTGACATGTGATGCACCTGGGGCAACTTTTGAGTTTCGTAAAAGCCAAAAGGATACGGAAAGGATACACCTTGCACGAATTCGAGTGCCACGCGCAGAAGACACGATCCGAGGTCAAAACGGAGGCCGGTTGAGCGTCGGAAATGCACTGTTTTGCACTGTTTTGAACGCTAAAGGCCCTGGACCCCACACATAACTCAAACAAAGGTGTAGGAGGCTCCAAAACTACTGTAGGAGATCACCGGATGTCCACCGGCCATCAAAATGCATCACCAGCCATCCATCGGCCATCATACAGTTTCCACCGGCACAGTATTTTGCCGACCGGCAAAGAGTGTGGCCGACCGGCAAAAAGTCCCTGTATCGGGGCAGTTCAGTCTTTTGGCCACTGGTCTTTTAAAATAGGGCTTCTAGCCCTATTTTCTTCACTTTCGTTTGCTCGAAATCTCCTCCTCTCTCTCTAAGATATTTTCCGAACCTTATTTCCTCGTTTTCCTTGGTTTTTGGCTCCGTTTCGTCGTTCGATTCGCATTCACCCTTGCGTTTCGAACGTTTTGGACCGATTGAAATTTCATTTCGGTGTTTTTTTTTCGATTTCCGCCACTCGGGGCTTGTTTTCCTTGAGTTTTTCTCGATATCTGTTCCTTTTTCGCACCTCGGCTTTTTCGGCCTTTTCTGGCCCTCTCGGGGTTGACTTTTTTTGTTAACTCTTCACATTCTCGCCCGATTTTTTCGTCTTTCGGTCATTTTCACATTCTCTTCGAGATGGCGGACGATCTTCCACAAGGCGGGGCCCCTCCAGAGCTCGAGATGGATCCCGAGGCCGACCCCTTGCCACTTCATATCCTGCCGTTCGATCCGGAGACCTACAGGCCTGCGGTTCATGTGATGCTCCCCGATGGACTACGTCAGTTCCGGAGCTTCGAGAGGGGCGTGGCACCCGAACTTCTCCTACGTGAGCCTACCTCCCATCTGTCCTTCGGCGCTTCTGAGGTAACATTCTTTCTTCTGTTTTATTATTTGCCGCAATGTAGAACATAACTGCCATTAGTCGATCCTGTTCTCTAACTGCTTAGCCCGGATGCACCGATACACTGTACACTGTAGTTGATTGCAAACAAACTTACAACCGATATCTGTTTGAAACTTACACGTGTACACACACTACACTGACCCTGAATCACCCAAACACATGGCGCACACTGTATTTTACTGCATACACACTGGTACCTGGTATCTGCTTGAGTCTGAAAACATGCACACATGCCGTATTTGCTCTGAACCACTCAAACACGCTGAGACATCACACGTTGTAATTCACTGTAAGCACACCGGCACCCGATGTCTGTTTGAATTTGAAAACATGCACGCATGCTGTATACTTGTATGCTTCTTAAAACTGTGTTTTGAATATTGCCTCGCAATTATTTTTTGATTACAGGGGGATTCCCATACTATCCGCGGGTATGGGAATATCGTTGCTCGGGATTGGTACCTGGAGCTGCCAGACGCGATTCGTCATATCGTCGACGAGGCCGGTTTCGGCATCTTCTGCAGGGGGCTCTCCCGGCTTACGACCTGCAGGCCCTTGCTTGCCGCTTTAGTGGAGAGGTGGTGAGATACCACCAACTCCTTCCACTTCTCCATCGCGGGGGACATGACGATGACCCCTTATGATTTCTTGATGCTCACTGGCATCGGGGTAGGGGGTGATTCGATCCCCTTCGACACCGATATGGATGAGTGGGACGCCGCCCAGCTGTACCTGCTCGGCACTCAGCCTCCCCTCGCTCGAGCAGGGTTTGTTAGGTACTCTTGGTTCGAGAGCCATTTCCAGATTCAGCCAGCCTTGGCGGAGGAGGCGCAGATGACCCCAGAGGAGGTGGATCAGTATGCGCGGGGCTTCATCATGTTCCTTTTCGGGACGACTCTTTTTGCCGACCGGGCGAACACCGTGCCTCTATGTCTGTTGAGCGCACTGGTGGATGTCAGGCGGATCCGATGCTATGACTGGGGTGGCGCAGGCTTGGCCACATTGTACGGTTACATGAGCCCTTCTTCCCGTCTCAGCGGACAGCTTTTTGGCGGCTACTGGCGAGCTTGGGAGGTACATCTTCTTCCCCTTTTACATTTCTGCTTCACATTTTCTGTATTCTGTACACTGCACACACCACGGTTTGCCTCTCACTGACTATATACTGCACACGCGGCACACATATACTCTGCTTTACTTTGACTGTATACTGCACACACTGTATACTCTGTACAATACACTGCACAACACACGGCTCTGCCATTTCTACTTTATTCTGTATTTTGCTTTATCTGATAGTCATACTTATATCTGTTCTGCAGTTGTGAGTGTATGCCTACTTTCCCAGGCTTGCCCCAGTACCTGATGTGGAGACCCCATTCGGCGTCCCCTTTTCTCATCGCTTTGATGTGCGATGCGTGCGGAGACCACAGGAGTCTTTTATTTTCTTCCGCCGCTACTTCAACACCATCACCGCCGCGGAGGTATGTTCAACTTTAGAATTTGCTTAGGCTTCGCTTAGCACTGTATGTTTTCAATAACAGTAGATAACAAACTGCATTTCATTTTCAGATCACCTGGCGGCCTTGGGCTTCGTTGCCAGCCGTGGTGAGGGATCACTACGAGGGTGCAGAGGAGACTGCCTGTTGCCGGATTCTGTTGGAGGGCCCGGTTTGTCGGGCTTGGTACCTGGGCGAGTGTTTCTTGCATCAGACCCTGGGTTTACCAGAGCAGATAGTCCCGGGTCCAACCCCTACACATATGAGGCATACAGAGGGTTCTCCCTTGAGCAGATGAGGGACTACACCGTTGGCTGGGGTGCAGAGCATCACAGAGGCGAGGGCGACTACGCAGAGACCTACATTATGCGACCCTTGAGCGGTGGTCACCAAGCTGAGAGGGAGAGGCCAGTGGCGCCTGCAGCTGGAGCAAGAGCTGGGGCAGGGACGTCGAGGACGGCTCGTGTCCGTGGCAGGAGCGGACCTCGGAGGGGTCAGGGGGTTAGCTGGCCAGCGCTACCCACGGTACTGACATGCCGAGGGCAGGGTGGGGGAACGTACCAGATTCCCTTTGCTCCTCCTCCGGCTGACCATGAGTTGGTCGGGTTCTATGATTTACCACCTCCGGTATGTACTACTTCCTCTTGCGTCTTGCATTGTCATTTTATTTCAGTTTATTTTGATATTCTGCAGAATACTGATGCCTTTGATACTTTTACAGGCGTCCTCCGAGTACACCCGGCAGTCCCTGGAGTTGAATGCCTCCATGATGGGGATGCTACAGCGGACCTTCAACCTCCTGGCCCTCTATAGTATTCCGGTATGTTCTTCTGATCACGGCCTCAAACCATACTCATAAGCTGCTTCACATAATCTGGTGCACAACACAACTCTCGACAAGCTGCTCACGTCATCTGATACACTATACTCATATATTGCATTCTGCACTGATAAACTACTCACGACATTTGCACACTGTACTCATACACTGTATTCTGGACTGGTAAACTGCTCACGGCATTCACACACTGTACTCATACACTGCTTTCTGCACTGATAAACTGCTTACGGCATTCACACACTGTACTCATACACTACTTTCTGCACTGATAAACTGCTCACGGCATTCACACACTGTACTCATACACTGCTTTCTGCACTGATAAACTGCTCACGGCATTCTGATGCATTTGCCTTTTGTGCTTTTCAGCCTCCCTTCCAGATTTCTCCAGTGGGTGGCGCTCCAGCTGGGCCATCTATTCCTGCTCGAGGAGGGCGTGGAGACGTTGTACGTCCCCGTACCAGGGCGGGGCGTGTTCATGTCGGGAGTAGCTCTCGGGCGCTGACCCCTGATGATGACGATGATGATGATGATGAGTCCGAGGTAGAGGCAGAGGCCAGGTCATCTGAGGAGGCTGGAGACGACTCAGACTCAGGCTCAGATGGCGATGCTGACGACGATGCCCCTGGACCTTCGTCCAGAAAGAGGGCTAGGACAGATCCCCGGGCCCGAGACTACTGATGATGATCTAGATTGCTGCTTTTCTTCTTTTTTGTACTTTTTGTCTTTTTCTTCCTTCTCTTTGCTGGTAGTTAGATTACTTTGTACTGCCGCAGGCAAATTTTTGTTTTCAAAGCTATGTACTTGAAGAAGATAATGAAATGAACAAACTTTTTGTTTAAAAAGTGTTACATTTACATATCTCATGTATTGCATCGCATCACATCATGTTACACCTCAATGTGAATGGAATTGATCCGTCGTCTGAAAATTGAATACTCAGATAACGAACCAGTCAACAGCAAAAATAGACCATACCAACCACTGCACATTCTGAACATTCGGCTGATACTCTACTGGGGATTAATCTGCATACAACCCATAACACAGCGCTTGGCTTATTTTGCACACAGCGGATCCTGAACAAACAGCCCAAACCTAACAAGATGGACCATGAAGGTCGAATCCACTAAAGTCGAAGCGTACTCAGATGCAATCTGAAACCCAGGAGCTTCAAAGAGGCCTAGTGTTTTCTTGTTCACACTTATCGGGGGTGGACCCTGCAGTTGTATGAAAGAACCGAATCATGTTTTTGCACAAATGTTGAGAACGGCACAGCATTCTGAGCACAAAACGATTAATTTTTGAAATTGAAGAAGGGTTTTCAATCGGGTATTGAGCCTACAACTGAACACAGCATACCGTGACTCAACAAAAGGTACACGACCTAAACACATTGAGTAACACTCGGAAAAGACTCAAAACAAAGGTTGAGGTAAACGAAACAAAAGACACGACATACAGACGTGTTAACGGAGGCGGGGGACCTCAGATCATGAGGAGCCAGTTTCTCTGGGTATTGTTTCCCACCCTTTTCTCATTTGTGATTCTCACATCATTCTGGCACTCAAGCTCGGTTTTTCTCTCAAAACCCTTTGGCTTGCTTTTTCTCTCAACTTACACCTCTCTATTCTTTATTCTCTCATTTTTCGTCCCTCCTCAAGGTGATTAATGAATGAATAGGAAGTTACGGGTTCATGCCCAGCGCCGTTAGCTCACAGCTATTTCTTCTGGTGGGTAGAGTGCCCTCCTAGCAAGTATATTGACGACAGGGGAAAGACAGAACGCCTGACTCAACTGTGCCCCTAGTTCATCATTTTGACCATTTTTGTTTTGGTTTTCTATTATACAATTTTGACCAATGTGAGAGTTAGATTAACACACTTGTTCGATTTTTGATCTGAAAACCATGCAAGTCAGGCTATGAGCACTGAAAATTTTCCTTTCTTGGGTCCTTGAAAATGGTCCAAGTTTTGAAAAATAAAATAATTTTCGAGAACGCTAGTCAACCTCAGTAAAAATTCTCAAAAACTATTTTTGCAAACGACCGGTGCTAAACAAGCGCGGAACTTACCCTCGAGATGCGCAACCTCGAATCGGAGGCAATGGAAAATTGCCCCTGGCTTAGAAGGGGTGGATGGCAACGGAAAGTTGCCCCTGGTTTGAACGGCGACATCATGGCAACGGAAAGTTGCCCCCTGTCTGGATGACGCCGTAGCATTTGGTAAACAGTCTTCGTCAGTGATGATTGCAAACAAACTCTCGGATGCTGAGAAGATGGAGATGATCAAAACCAATATATGGACACAGTCACTTTGAAAGTGCGTAGGACTGGACTTCAGGGCGAAGCTGCCTAGATACCTCAAACATGGGAATCAAGGATGATTAAAAACCATCGCATGGACTTAGTCACTATGAGAGCGTTGGGGGCTGGACTTCAGGATGAAGTTGCCTACGTATCCCAAACATGGGAATCAAGCCTTGCGTAGTTCCGGTTAAGGTATACTCAGGTATTTTAACCTTCACTTTTTCAGGCTCTGACTTTTGCCAAGGTGCCCAATGCGGGTTTTCGACCTTGCAAGCTTCTTTTCATTTTCTTTTTTTTCGATTTTTTTGTATTTTTTCATTCGCTTTTTTTTTTTAATTTTATTTCTTCTCTTTTTCTTTTGTATTTTTTGTATTTTTCTCTTGTTCTAACTTTTGCCTGGGTCGCCCTTCCGGGTTTTCGGCCCAACGAGCCTCTCAAAAGGGTAAAAGTGTAACAAGTCCATACCAAATGGTTTTGAGATCCCGAAATTATCTGAATCCAGGAGAATGGTTGTTGCGTTGATTTGCAGATGGATCCATCATGGTTGTTTCACGAGCTTCTTCTGGTGAGATCTAATCTTTTTTATTCGACTTCGGTGCCTCTTGTTCGAGGGCTGCTTCAAAACTGGCCACGCGGGCCTCCTTTGACAGTTGACCGTTGAATGTTCCGAATGAGTTTGAGCTTCAAAACGAACAGGTCGAATCTTGAGGCTGAGAGCGATCCTAGGCTACACAATCACAAGAGTGATTCCACATAGGTCTTCACAGGGCCACGCAAAACATCCGTTTTTGAAAGTTTTTAAGAAAGCGACAAATCGCTCGCGCCGAAGATAGTGTGGAACCAATCTGGATCAAGCCAGGGTCCTTCTCAGTACTCACGTTGACAAGCATGGTTTCATTCATTAAAGGCTTAGCATGCCTCTTTTCTCTCAATTGATCAAATTTTTACAAAATCGGAGGAATTCCTTCCCCTTCGTTTTCACCGCAGTGTTAAAGAGGTTTTGAAAAACATGGGTCAATGCAATGATTTTCAGGGCACAAGAGAACAGGCGGAATGCACGGCCGTTTGATTCAAATTCTCTGGCACAACTAGCCCAAAACAAACAATAAGCACGGAAATATGATAGCCGCAGCTATTTCATTCAGGTTTCTCGGATGTAACTGGCTCCACGGCAGAGACAGACTCAAAAAGAAAGCAAAAAGGTTAAATACAAAAACGGTGTTCGAGGCAACAACCCCGGAATCACTTGACATCCTATACAACGGGACTAACTCGGTACCACAAGACAGACCTAAAAACAAAAAGACTGACCCAAAGCAAAGAGGTAGACTAAAAAACAAAACAAAGAACTGACTCAATAACCCAAGCCAGAAGCTACAAAACTGCATTTACTAATCCTCAAAAAGTGCGTGCCAGACACCACATCTGAAATACATCGGGCGCCGCCAGCAGGTGGTCCAACCCCTGATCACATACTCGCAGTATCCTTAAAGTCCAATAACTCGGTGGTAACAGACTTCGCTGAGGTACGTGGAAGAATGACCTCATTATCGATCAGATCCTGCACTTCATGGCGAAGGCGGAAACAGTTATCGGTGGCGTGACAGGTCTGTTGGTGGTACACGCAGTACAAAACAGCATCATGGGTGAGAGGGAGATTCTTCGGGAGAGGCCGAGGTTCTAGGGGTTTGAGGTGCCCCCTTTCGACAAGAATCTGAAGTGCCTTAGACAGAGGCATGTAGAGAGCATGAAAGATCCTGTGCCCTCAGGGCAGGTACTTTGAAGTCTGAGTATTCTTACTAGACGCACTAGCAAAAGGGTCGGCAGGCACCGCCTTGGTTTTCTGATCTTTCCCAGGTGCAGGGTTGGGAATAGGAGGAATTGTTCTGGCATGACGGGGCCTATCCCGATTTTCTGACTGACTTGAACTACCCTCAGGTGGAGTGGCGAAAGCATCCTCCACAGTTTTTGCCACAACTGCGGATATCTGTTGCTCCTTTATCCCCCCGGCTTTCAAAGCCTCGACTGCCCGCAGCAGTTGTTCAATGGGATCGGCATCTGCCTTCATTTTGTTCTTGCCTCTGGCCTCAGCCTGAACGGGGGTTTGGGTTACTACATCAGAGCGAAACTCGATTGTTGCTGACATGTCGTTGCTGTAGCTGGCGGCAACCTTTGGTTGGCTGAGCTCTATCACAATCCGCCCCAGTAGCGGGGGCTCCTGTGGTATGAAATTCCCGGCATACGGTGCCGCTGGCGGCGAAGCTGACATTCCATAGGCTAGATCAGCCACGGATCTCTGGAGGTCACCAATCATTCCCATCAGCTCGAATGTAGTGGGCTCGCGAGCCTGATACAACTGGGGGGTCCAGACCGGGTGCGCGACAGGTGACCTAGGCGGATGCGATACATCAACATCGGTTTCATCCCGCAGGGTGATCCCTTGATCTAGCGTAGCTGTCATAACCACAATCTCTTCTGAATTCTGCGTCATCATAAGTCCTGCCTCAGCAAGGGGGAACACTAGCTATTCTATATCAATTCTTTGGACACTCTGAACTGAAAGGAAAAACAAACAGCATTTCAGTCCAAACAGATCAATCACAGGTGTAGCCGAACAACTGCACTCTACTACTGATCACTGTTCCCCAGAATCACTGTTCCCAAAACTGAACTTGATACCCGCAGATAACTGATTTCTCAACAACACTGATACTGGTGCCCTCGGGCCTGATACTCAAACATGCAAACTGATATGTACGTTCCTGTAGAGATACACTCTAAAGCACATAGCAAGTAAAGAGAGACAAAACACCCCTATGGAGGGGTAGGGTTTCCCTGTCCTATTTTGTCAGGAGCTAGGGTTTCACTATGCACACAGCAGTTTTCAAACAACCTAACATCGGGTAAGCAACCTGTCCTGGTTTGGAATAGTCATTATGGATTTCGATATGCACTAGGTCGAATGGTCAAAAAGGGTTCCCCGGTAAAACCGAGGTTTGTGTTCTCATACTGTCATAGCCCACAACCGGTCAGCCTTATGGCATGCTTTGACAAAGTCAAGCCTCCGGCAAACCATTCAGGAATGGCAGATGGCAAACATGGTGTCCTAGGCGCACCAATGCACATGCAATGCAAAAAGACACATAAATGAAATCAAAACAGGATATCACGAGTTCGAGTCAAGCTCTCTAAATCCCCAGCAGAGTCACCAGAAACTATAGCACGTCCGCGAGGGACCCTTGCTACAGTTCGGACTCGATTTGTGTCACGATTCTTAATCTGAACCAAAAAGTCCAAATCCGACAAATCGTTTTGATAAATAGATTTTTTGAAAAGAAGTGCCAAGCATGGACTACTTTGCCAGATACAGAGTCGCCACCTAAATATTTTTTATGGGGGAATTTAGGAGACCCTGACTCGGTGCCAAAGGCCACATGTCCGTCATCACCAAAGTTGCCTCGGCTCGGGAGCTAGGGTACGATTGGGGAAGGTCAGCTATGAGCACCCCCTCTCGCCCGATCCGAAGATCGGCCTCTACTAACCGTGATATCCGTTTTTGAAAACGTTATGTGTTCTTATCCCGATTATTAGCCTAGAATTACTATGTTATGCGCGCAGCACAAAAGTATAGACTAGATTGCCTAATTTGGGAATAAGCATTGCATATTTGTTTGTTTTGGAAAAATGTTTTGGAATTTGCTACTCGCAAGTAGGCTAAAATACGGATTTCAATGAGCTATTCCAACTCAGACAATCCAACCTTCACCCACAGGCATTCAAGCAGTTATATCACATAAGCAGCTAGCCTCATGGTAATCATGCTATCATGGCAACACTCACAAGCATGCAAGGATGCTAAAGCATAAATACTTACATCGTACTCCGTGCCAAAACAAAGAACTCATTAGCAATCAATGCATGATCCAAGTCCATGTTTAAATGTCTAATGCAACGCATACGGAATGTTACAAGAGTAGGCTCGGCTAGTCTATGAATGACATGTGAAAATGCACAAGTATCATGTATTCAAGTTAGATTTGAAATACTAATGCAGTTAGCATGATGCGTCAAGCCCGGTGCATGCAATACTGATGAATGATGCACGCATGCATAGTATGACGTATGCTAAATTAAACATGACCTATTACTAACCATCAAAGCAGGTAAGTAAAAGGGAGAAAGAAGTGGGGGTTGGTAGACATGCACACACTCACCCACACTTATTACAAATTCGCCCTCGCTCGGAGGGACCAAAAGAATAATACAATTCGAATAATGAATTAACTATCCTGGCTAATTAATTATTACAAATTACCTAATTAATTAAGAAATTAACTAAGCTTAGAAAAGCGAGAAAAAGGGCCTCGGGAAAAGGGCTCAATGCACGCGTGCTCGGGTCTTTCTCGGAATTCCACTGCCATGCATAGGCTGCCTCTGTTTCCCCTGCTCTGCCTCTATAAAGACTGCCAAAGTCTCAAGATGTGCTCACTGAATGTTGAGGAATGCCACCGGCTGGAGGGAATTATCGTCGGCTGTGATTTGGTGATGATCGGCCACAAATGAAGCTATCGGCCACCAATGGATTGCCGATCGGCACTCTGTGCAGCCGATCGACAAAAAGTTCCTGCAGAATTTGTTTGACAGCAGCAGAGGACAGAGCTTTGCATGGCAATGCAATCCAAGCAATGTATGCACCAACCATATCCCTTATCATGTTCATGACTCAAAGGGACATGGTCCTTGGTTCTCGGACCATCAATCACGCATTTCAATGTGTGATGGCCCAAGAGACCAAATTCTGCATTTTGATTTCAGATGACATGCAAACCAATTAAACACATAAAGCCCAACCTCTATCATACTCAATTCAAGAGGCAAAGCATGCATGCTCTATGCAAGGCAACCTACGCATGGAGGCTAGACATGCAACATTGTAATGCAAACAAGCATACAAGGCATGTGACAACTATGCTAGTTACTCAAGCATACAAGTATGCAAAGCATGCGACATGTTAGGTAATTCCAACTAAGAGAAATGCATGCCAAATGCAAAGTCACTTGAACATGCCACAACACGTGATAGGCCAAGCATGGAATCAACACACAAGGTAAGCATGTCACAACATGCAAGAATGGACTTAGACTAATTTAGGCAGCCCTCAAACTAACCTAAAACAGTGGCCAACATACTATGGAATGAGGGGCAAATACACATACAAACATGCATGCTAATGGACCAACACTTAAGCATCAAAGAGACAACTTTTAAGCACACTTAAAAGAAGATAAACATGGACATATGGCATACATACCAAGCTCTGAAAATCATGTTAAGGATGGTGCCAAACCAACTAAACAAAGCAATCAAAACATACAACAACAGTCCAAGACTTAAGGCAAGCCAAAGGGGAGGTAAACCAAGCCTAGGTCAACCAAGCCTCACAAGGCCAAAGGGACTTAAAATAGGCCTAATACAGACCTAAACAAAGCTAAGGATGTACTTAGATGGCATCTAAGTGGTCTAAAAAGTGCAAGCATATTCTGAGGCCTAAACAAGGGGCATAAGGCAACAACCTTTAAACACATTGAAGGGGGATCAAATGCAAGCACATGGGCACATCATGAGGTCTGAAATAACATGTCAGGTGGTTCCAAACCACTGAAACCAAGCAAGGATGGCATGCTAGAAAGGCCAAAGCTTTAGGCATACAAGAGAGTTTGCATGGTAGCTATACAAAGCAAAGCATGGATGACCCAAATGACCAAAAACAGTCCCTTAGAATACTAAAACAAGCATAAAAGGTTCACAAAGCTAGGCCAAAACACATGAGCATGGTAGTCTAAATGCTAGGCACATGTTGAGGCAAATCATGGCATTACAAGGCATGTATGCTAAGCAAGCATGGTGTACCAAAACCAACTTAAAAAAATGCTATTTCATGGCAAAATAAGCATAAATAACAGCTAAGGCATGGTCAACAAGAGCCTAAGCTAGGTGCTCCATCAAGAGGCAAAAATGGTCCTTTTCAAGGACAACAAGAAGAGGGGGTGACCCTCTCCTCCTTGGGACCTCAAGGCACCATCCTCACCTCTGAAATCCCTCAAGATTTCGGTGGTGAGGAGGCCCAAACACCAAGGTCTCGGAGCTCACCCAAAATGGCACAAAATGGAGCCTTACAAGGCTTAAGAGGGGTCAAACAACCCCAAAGCTTGAAACAACCTGAAACAACTATTTAGAGGGCTAAAAATAGAACTTTTTTATGTTATACACAAAGCTCAAATATAGATGCAAGATAGGTAAAAGTAGTGTGTGAAAATGGGGGATAAAAGGGAAAAGTGATTACCCTTGTAGACCTTCTTCAACAATGGAGCTCCAACAGCTTCTTGAGGTTGAAATCAGCTCCAAGAACTCCAAGAACACTCCTTTGACCCTTAATAACCAAGAAAAGGTGTAATGGTGGGTGTTTGTGTGCAAAAGTAAGACCAAACACACACTAAACTAACAAGAAAGGGAAATATAGAGATGGAATAGATACAAATTCCTAACCCTAATATCAAAGCTCTCTAAAAATGTTGTCTAACCCTAATGCCAAGAGAGGAGCCCTCTTCTTATAGGCAACTCCCTCTTGTAAGGCTTCCAAAACAAGCCATCCAAGAGGGAAATCCCTCCATACACGTGTATGGAGGGGAATAGAGTGGGTGCCAGCTATCACAGCTAGCACAAAATATCTACTAGAAGTAGACGAACAGTGATCGGCCTTTCAAAATTGCCATTTTGGAAAAATAAATGGCCGACCGGCAACAAAGAGTGCCGACCGGCAATATACATTGCCGATGGCATAAAATCATTGGCCGGTGGCCTCAAGCCATGCCCGGTGATGTGTGGGGATGCCTCACAAGGCATTCCCTGCTCCTCCAAGGCAAAACACAAGTGTTTGGTGCAAAACCAGACACAACACGGTCGAGTCGAGAGATCCTGAGGCAAGGCGCGCAACCGAGACCTCCGGGAACTCAAGACGAACACAAACGAGGGTAATCACCAATTGTCCCAATGGTGACGTCCAAGTCTTGAGGACGGTCAAAAATGGGGTGTCTACAGCAAGTTTTGAAAACTTGCTTTGTTTCACTGTATTTTTTTATTTTTTTTTGAAAAACAGACCCTCTTGGTGCTCTGATACCACTGTTGGTGGAAAAAGAGAATTCAAACTACTTATGGTAGCTTGAAATAAAATTCAGAGAGATAAATTTGGAGACAAACACACAAATTTTTAAATTACTGAGAAAAATTACAGAACAAGAAGAAACACTCCCTCTATCTCTTTAACTCTTACACTCTTTTCTTCTTCTCTCCACACTCTGAATTCTCAAAATACAATAGCTATATATAGACAAAACTAGTAATGTGAAGACATTAAATGCATATACAACAATACAATCTTATTTTGACATTAAGCCTTCAAACTTTGAATTTTCATGCTTCACCAATCTTTGAACACGAATTTTTCGGTGGCTAGGATGGCTGTCTAGGGTGGTGGCTATCAAGCTTACCTTCCAACTGGTGGTGCAATTGCAATTGTGATTGGTAAAGGTTGCGATTAGAGGAGGTTGGTCAAAGGAAATGAAGGCTAGGGGTACAACTCGAGCGGGTTCGGTCGGGTTGGGAGGTTATCCAAGCCCAGCCCAAGTTGTGCTAAGACCTGCCCAGACCTGAATTGTAACGTAAGGTTGCCTGCCCAAACCCGACCCGAGTTAAATCCGAGTTGCCCGAATTGCTCGAATTGTAAATGAATTTTAATTTTTTTTTTCTTTTTTTTTTCCAGCTACATTATTAAATTATTAAAATTTGACTCTATTTATATTTTTTTTATATAAAAAATTATTAATACCATGAAAACAAATAATTTATATAATGTAAGAGAGATGGCGCTATAATAATTCTTACAATTTATGAGTGAAAATAAATAAAAAAAAAGTAAGATTTTATGTTATTCGTATATATATATATTCAATATGATTTAATAATCTAAATTACTTTAATATCATGTAATGGCTAATAATTTATATGTATATTTAATAGTTTTATATATCTATATATATTTATAATTCGGGCTTCGGGTTGCTCGGGATGTTTGACTTCTTTGCCCAAACCCGTTCAAATTTAATTCGGGCTTTTGAATTTTTGCCCAAGCCCGTACTGAATTCAAAAACATCTTGTCCAAGCCCTAAAAAAATTCGGGCTAGGTTCAAGTTGCTCAGGTTGAGCCCGTTCAAGTTGCACCCCTAATGAAGGCTAGAGATTCACTGAAGGTGGGGATGAAAGTTACGGAAGAAAGTTTGCAAGGGTAGAGGTTCACATAGTAAAGTTGATTTTATGATGGGTGATTAAAGAAAAAATAAAGACAAACAAAGTTGATATGTGATATGACGTCATATTTTTTTTATTGCATTTACATATATGAATGATAAATTACATTGGGTAAATTACGTTTACACCTATTGAGGTTTGGGTTTAATACATATTATCTATTGGTGTTTAGAAAATTACACTAGCCCTCTGTCATTGTAATTATTTAGACAGAATAAAGACATTGAACTCATACACTTTCTCTTTTCTTGCTTTGCTTTACTCTCTCTCTCTCTCTCTCTCTCTCTCTCTTAAATATAATTTCCTCTGTTTTTCTACTATAAGTTATTGCCTTTTATATAAGCAGGGTTTTTTGAAATGAGACTATTAATCGCATTGGTAGAAATGTAATTTCTAAAACGCCAGGAGGTGGGATATAATTAAACCAAACCTTAGAAAGTGTCAATGTAATTTACCCAATTACATTTTACCCCTTTCATTACAAAAATTTCAAGTTTTTGCGACGGCAAAATGTCGTCGCTAATACTCCTAATGCCGTCTCAAATGACTTTTAGCGATGGCAAATGGAGGGTCACAACAGAGGGAATTTGTTGCCTTTTAGCGATGGAGGGTCACAACAGAGGGCAAATGGAGGGTCTCAAATGACTTTTAGCGATGCCGTCTCAAATGACTTTTAGCGATGGCATTTGTTGCCTTTTACAACAGCATTTTACTGTCGCCTATAATATGTAAAAAATTGAGACCTTTTGCGACGGCATTGTTTTATCGTCGCTAAAAGTTTTATTTGAGACAGCAAGAAATGCTGTCGCGAATTGTATTTTTTTTGTAACAGCATGCCCACTGTCGCCAATGGTTCTAATGTTTTTTTACGACAATGTGGTGTCGTCACAAAAAAGAAAAAAAAAACCTGCAACATAATTATTAAAAATATTAAAATTACCTATAGTAAATGAAAAAAAATTGAAAAAGAAACCAAAAATTGCATAATAATATAAAAATTCCTATATAGAATTAACAATTTCTCCATAATAAAAATATTCTTGCATCCATAACTACACATCAACAAAATTACCCCACTACATAATATTCCATAATACATATATAATGTTTAAATACATAATGTTGTTCATAATTCAAAATAACATAAACTAAAATTAAAAGTTTTCCTCATCATTCTCCATGGGCAAAAAAAACAAAAATTAGTCACAATTTTCACAGGCACGCATTCCGCAAGAAGCAAACTCCTACTCGGGAAATATCTGAAAACAAAAAATAAAAATAATTAATGACAATATGATTATGTGTTAATATGTTAATTACAAAAAAATATAAAAAATTAACTACTATACAATTACAAAGATAATTAAGTAAACAATTAGAATTCAACACCTCGAATTCTAAGTTTCTTAAGGAACTAGTTTGTTTAAAGTGAAATCCGACTCTAACTCTCAAATCGAGAACCCGATTCGAATCCCGTCTTCTCCAACAAGTCTCTCGTGCCTAGGCGGTCGTGTGTGTCAAGTTTCGTGCTACTCCGATGCCGTTTAGTGATTTTGGGGCATTAATAACTCGAATTCTAAGTTTCTTAAGAAACTAGTTTGTCTAGAGTGAAATCCAGCTCTAACTGCCAAACCGAGAACCCGATTCGAGTCCCGTCTTCTCCCACAAGTCTCTCGTGCCTAAGCGATCGTGTGTTCCAAGTTTTGTGCTACTCCAACGCCGTTTGGTAATTTTGGGACATTAACACCTCGAATTCTAAGTTTCTTAAGAAACTAGTTTGTCTAGAGTGAAATCCGGCTCTAACTCCCAAATCGGGAACCCGATTCGAGTCCCGTCTTCTCCCACAATATCAATGAGCAATTCATAATCAAGATGAGTCAATTTTTTGGTCATGTAAAAGAGATATCTATGTAACAGGCATTCAAGTTGCGGAAATTATGAATTTTAAGACTAAAATGGAGGTTTATATTATTTAAAACCTTCGACAGCTCATTATAATGCTCATCATTCTGCCCACTTGTAGTAAATTATGACCAAAGCGAAGCACAGACAATCGTCCCCACAACCATTAGCCATAAGAGCACCACAGAGACGTCCACAATTGGACGATCTAGTGAATATGACGCAAGTTCCACTACATTGAAGAACACATGATTAGTCATACTACATCAAATATGAAGAAACTAGAATCAATTGAGAATACCAACACATCTTAAAATGCTGATAATGCAAAAAGATCAAGTCCACTCATTGAAAGATACATGGTTCGTTAGACTAACTCATACAACAATAAGAAACCTAAAAAAAAATACAAATATATTAAACGACAATGCAAATTAAATTCACACACAATATTGCAAAACTGGAAGGTTTAGCCGTAGAATGGTGAAAGAAATAATCTGAGCAATCCATTATCCTTTTTCAACTAAAACATAAGAAAAAGAAAATAATTTGAATATCCAATCTCTCTCCCTCTCTCTAAAACCAAACTCTACTGCTTCATGTGTCATTCTTCACTCATGAACTTCACTAAATCATGCCGGGAAGAAAAAAATTAAGCAATCAACAACATCAAATCAAAAGAATTCACCTCATTGATCTTAAACTAAGGCATAAATTTAGAGAAGATGATTTGTTTATATTGACTAATATAATGAGTGAACATTTATCCCAAAAAAAAAAAAAAAAAAAACAACTAATATAATGAGTGAACTATCAGATACACAAGACAGAGGCCCCCATTTGACAGAACAATCTTGTTTACAATGTAGGTCTTTCTCGAAGTCCTACTAAGATAGAAAACCCAATAACAAAAGGGATTCAAGTCTATGTGCAAAACAAATAGAAGAGTAGTACACACACAAACAGAGTAGGCGAAGTGGAGTCGAGCTACTTGAATCATTTTTGGCCATTCTCTCTTGAAGGCTATATATGGTAAGCTAAATTAAATAGGTTCAATTTTTTATTTTTTATTTTTTTCTGGGCTACCGAAATCATTTTTTTTTTAAACTACAGCATCCCAATCAGCAATTCAACCAATCCAAACAAATTCAAAGCATCTAATACCCAGATAGGAAACATTATTATAATTAAAATTCTTCTTCTTGGTAATTCCACAACTACGCACAAAACAAAAATTGAAGTGAAAAAGAGCAATGAAAATGGGAAAATGGAAGGAAAATAGAGGGTACCCAGGAAGTAGATTTGGAGAGAGAAGCGAAGGCGAAGCTGTGGTTGAGGTTAATGGAGAGCTTGGCATTGATGAAGAGGATGATGGATTGCTTGATGGAGTCGAGTCTGGTGATGGGTCGGCCACTGGGGCCTGTAACTTTCATTTCAACGAGTGATTCGAAGTCTGAATCGATGCAGAAGAGTATATCTTCGCTTGAGTATCGACATGGTTGTAGTGTGTAGCGACCTTGTGGTGTACAACTATGTCCCTCTATTTGCCGCCGTGCACGCTGCTCAATGCCGTCAGAAGCGAAGGCGAAGCGGTGGTCGGGGTTGATAGAGAGCTTGGCATTGATGAAGAGGATGATGGATTGCTTGATGGAGTCGAGTCTGGTGATGGGTCGGCCATTGGGGCCTGTAACTTTCATTTCAACGAGTGATTCGGAGTCTAAATCGATGCAGAAGAGCATATCTTCTCTTGAGTATCGACATGGTTGTAGTGTGTAGTGACCTTGTGGTGTACAACTATGTCCCTCTATTTCCCGCCGTGCACGCTGCTCGATGTCGTCTCACACTATCACTGTCATCGCTCGATGCCGTCGTCTGCCGTTGCTCGCTGTCGCTCGACGCCGTCGTCTGCTGCTCCTCATAGTCGAGAGAGAGAGAGAGAGAGAGAGAGAGAGAGTGGTAAGAAGAGATGGGGATTTGAGATTAAGAGAAATGAGATAGAGAAAAAGAGAGAGAGGTTCAAAAGGATTAGGGATTTGAGATTGGGGATTTTTGGTTGAGGGGGGAAAAACGAGCGCCAATTAGATTCTGGGGGGTTTTTTTTTTTTTTGGCGACGGAAGCCTCACCGTCCGTCACGAACGAATACTTAAACAATCAAATGGTGGTGTTTAACTAATTTTTTATTTGCGACGGCAGTGGTTACCGTCGCAAAAATAAATAAATAAATAAATAAAAATAAAATAAAATTGCTGCGCAATGAGAGCTAGGAAGAGAGAAAAATATAAAATGTGCATTATTTGCGATGGTACCTATTACCGTCGCAAAAATGCGCCTTATTTGCGACTGCAGTTGTTGCCGACGCAAAAAGTTATTTTTTTGTGAGGAAGTGGTGCCATCGCTAAAAATCCATTCACTGGCGACGGTAAATAGTGTCGTCGCAAATGCTTCCGTGTTATATAACCCCTTTTCTTGTAGTGTTTGAACGCTTATCATCATCATCACTATCACCTTAACTATCAATTTATATCAATGTGAGTCTTCTGAGTGAAAAATCAAAGTAAGTCTTGTATAGGGTATTTCAAATAGAGCATTGTTATTTTTGTTCAAAAATTAAATTCACTTTGTAGATTCAGTATGAACCAATCATTTTTTTGATACAACACTGAATTTAGAAAATGAATCTAAAAAATAAATTTTTATATCATTTTTCTTTCAGATATTATGAAATGCTTTAAATGATTTTAAGAAAAGTAATTTAATTAAATTCAATTTGATTTAAAATTAGTGTAGTCCAAAGTAACTTTAAAAAAAAAAAAAAAAAAAAAAAAAAAGAGAGGAAGCAATTGCCCCAGTCTTTCTTCCAAGAATTTTACAATAGCAATAATCTGATTTTTTTTTTCTTTTTTAATATTATTTATAAGGATAAAGATTTTACCCCCGAAATCCACCGCCCCCGAACAGCCCGAAAGAGAGAAAGAGAAGAGAAAGAGAGAAAGAGAGAAAGAGAAGAGGGAATGGAGAGGACAGAGAGGGCCCCTCCTTCGCCTCCTCTGTCGCCGTAGCTCGTCGCAGCCCCGCCTCCGACCGCCGTCGCCTCCGGCCCCGCCTCCGCCTCCGCCTCTAGCCTGATTTTGTTGGGCCCCTCCCCTCCAATTCTTCTTCTTCTTCTCCTTCTTCCTCTGATTTTCTTCTTTTGAAAAAAAAATAAAAATTCAAAAACGACGTCGTTTTTTGAATTCGGGGGATTTGGGGGCTCAAATTCGAGCTACCAATCGCTACTCTATTTATAATTTTAAAATACGATTTAATTTCTGCATTCTTTTGGGGGGTTTTCTTCTTTTTCCATCCTCTCTTGGTCCCCAGCTCCACCAGCCATCCGCCATCACAGTGAACCGATAATAGATTTGTGTTTGTGAAACAAAATTGGCACAAAGCGACAGAGTAAAGGTACTGTCTCTCTACCTTCCTATCTCACTCTTTGTGTGTTTCTCTCTCTGATCTTAGCCTTATTTCCCTCTTTCCCCTCTCTTTTATCCTTTGATCTTGCTTTATTCCCTGTAGTTTACTTTCTAGGGACCATGGATGTTATTATTTCTTCATTAAGAGTATAATATTTCTAGTGTATAAATGGGGAATCTAGAGGGTCAAAGGCTAACGGTTGGAGATTTGAGAAGGGATTTGGAAAGAGAAAATGAAAATGAAAAGTAGGTGACATGTGAAGAAAATATACATTTCATATAATTTCACACCGTGTTCTCTTTTCTTTTCCAAATTCCTTTCCGATGTAAGCTTTATATAATAGAATAGATAGATAGATAGAATATATTGTTTTGAACATGTTTTGGAAAATTGTTCATTTTTGTTGTTTTAGGTGAACCACCAAGCACTGAGTCAAAACCACTTGAATAAATCTACTAACCCGCTGGTTTGGGTGAACCGCGGTTTGGTGGTGGGTGACAAAACTCAATCATCAATTGGTGGTTCGGTTGAGATTTTCTCTCCAAACCTGCTCCACACCCACTCTTGTAACCCCTAATTGGATTGGTTCAGATTTTGATTGTTTTCTAATCGATTGGATTTGCATTATGCCAAATTCGATCTGAATCTGGTCCACCAACAGGCCTAATTGAACACTCTCGCAAGAATTGTCCTCAGGTGCTAGGTTGTCGTGCCTATCTTTTCCAGCTTTTTACTGGTTGGACCTTAAAAATAAGCAAATGTGAGAGCTAGCTAGTTCTGTTACTTTTTTAACATGTATAGCTACAAGTAAGGATCACAAGGCATTTGCACATTCTTTTCCTTCTTGGGTATCGTAGTTTTTTCAATTTTTTTCCAAAACCAGTTGTTTGCAGAAGGAACAAGGATGAGAACACCAATTATATATGGATCAAGCAGAAGAAGATGTTCAGAAACATTAGTAGGTCAAAGAGTACTGAATTCCATTCAATCATGTGGTTGATCAGCAAGTAGAATTTAGCATGCAGTGAATTTAGCACCCATCATTCATTGCATTTTTTGTGAGACGTGGGATTTATAGTTTATTTTTTATTTTAATATTTGTAGTAGCCCATAAATACTAAGCTTATTGTTATTAGAAGACACCTTTAATATTAAGAATAATATTGAATTGTGAGTTTTGGCTATTGGATTTATTTATTTTTATATTTTATTTTTTCATTGCTTGTTATTTTTCCTTGACCATCTGCCATCAAGGACCTTTCAACTCCTGACATCAACACAATCAAATCATTCACTCTAGTTTCAATAATAACAACAGAAAGGGGAAAAAAAATACATTTCATATGGTGACTTGCCATGTCAAAGCCAAATGTTAACTTCAATTGCATACTATATGCTACAAAACAATTTGTATGGCTATCAACAAATGGATTACAAAATGGGAGGTTTTGTCTATGTTTTTATTTTTATAATTAATGTTGAGCCTTAGGATATATATGGAGGATTTTTTTTTTGGCTCTTCCAAAATCAAAGAGTAAAAATTTGGGACCTTGAGAAAATTGGCAGCATGATTATAATTTGGAATATAAAGATTATAGAAAACAATTATAGACAGTAGGGTTAGACCAACGTTTTTGCATACTATTGGGGGAGGGGGTTCAGGATTGCATAGTGACTTCAGTGTGAGATTTTAGTAGTTTAGGCCATTCTATTTAATATGTGCATAAGTGGATAGGATGATGTTAGATGCATTATCAACATGAAAACCTTCTCAACTGTGATTTACAAAAATTTTGTAAACGCAATTTTGAAAATCGTGCTTGTGTTAGTCTTCTTGCTATGTTGCAAGTGAGTTTGAGGGGGTTTGTAGAGATGTAAGGGAGAGAAAAATATTGGGAGTGGGGGTAGGGCTCAATTTCCCTTGAGCATGGAAATAGAGATTGTTTAAGTGCTCGGGTATTCGTGTCAAGTTTGAGTGTTTTTTAGTCTCATGATTGTATTTTTTCTCTTGCCTGCAAACATAGGCAAGTTTGTGCCAAATCATGTAAATCTCTGTATATTTTTGTCTTTAGTGTGTGTGTGAGTGTGCTTCTGTTTACATTCATGGAATCAATAATCCCCAACACCTCCTTGGGATAAACTTTAAAAACTTCATACTGCAAGCTTGAAGAAGTTTTAACTTTTTAATTGAGTAAAAATACCAATATGTCACATGTTTTGCAATCCAGTGATAAGCTTCATCATTTAGAAGAAAAAAAATCGCTTCATAGAGAAGTTTTAACTTTTTATAGGGTCTCATATTATGCAAGTGTTTCTTTAAAATACTATGAAGTATCATCTCTTCCTTTTATTTTTTATAATTTAATGCCCGCCAATCTCTCTCTGTCTCTATCCCTCTCTCTCTATATATATAATCCCTACGTTAAGAATTCTAGCTCCAACCTGGCTTGGTCATGTCCACAAGACAAGCAATTTTTAGGTACTAAGGCATTTGTCACGTGGTGTCCTACTAAATTATAACCGGTTTACATGGTGAAACTCATTTACATTTATACTTGTGTATTGCCTAATAACATAGAATGTGACACTTGGTGATTAACATAATAGGGTACAAAATCTGTATCTCAAATGACCAAAAAGCACTTCAAATTGTCAGCCATGTAAAAAGTACACGACCTCTTAGGATTCAAAGTAGTTAGCTGAGGGAATCATTAACAAATCGGAGGTCACTTTGTGTACATGGCCTTCAATTTGCTTGTACTAATGTCCGGGTCCAGCCCATTTGCTTGATGATAGAATCTGAAATCTTTCGGACATGTCAAAAAAAAAAAAAAACTTCCATACAAAATGAAGAGGAAGAGAATATTATAAAAAGAAAGGAGAATCCCATCATCAAAGCCCCCTTCTTGAGGTCCTCTTTCTCTATGCAAATCGATGGTGCACCAGATGTGAATGTATGTGGTTGTTTCTTTCTTTCTATCCCTTAAAATCTAAAATAGCATTTAGATTTTATTATGTTGTTGTTGTTGTTTTTTTTTTTATTTTTTTATTTTTTTTATTTTTTTTATAACTATTGTTTCCTTAATTTTGCTTTTGCCTTTTTGATGGTGGCTAGATGGTGCGTAATGGGACTTCAGAGATCCAACAAGGTGAACAAACCAGCAAGGCAGATTCATCAAGGAAAGCAAAGGAAATTGCAGCAAGAAAAGGAATAACAAGGCCCCCACTTAATTTCCTAGCAATTTTGAAAGATGCAAATATATCAATTGACACGTCTTCCCCTGACAAGCTGTGTGAGCAGCTCTACACTGGAGTATACTTAAAGGCCAACAAACTAGCAAGTTCTACTTAAAGCCCATTTCATAGATGAACTAGTCACACTATTATTTCAGAATCAGTATGATTTCATATTTCATAGTGATGGATTGAACCTTAACTATGAAATCCAAAAATATATGCCACCCATGTATGATATTGTTTTTTTTTTCTTTTTTGGTTTCACATTATTGTCATTAATTATTGCTATCCATGCATGTGTTGTCATTACTACCTATTGCAGAAGTATTTTGTCGACAAGAAGTCAAACAAGAACTGCTTTGTGCTATTTACGAGAGAACTTAATATCTGTTGGAATGACAATCCTCAATATTGGAGATGGACCACATTGAAGGAGACAAGGTAAGTTAAATAATGTGTATAGCTTAAGAACTTCATGTCATGTTATGCTATGTTGACTTAAGGCTATTTAACATTTAATCAATGAAACTGATCAATGGCATGACCTAAAGCAATAGGGCCTAACTCTGAGTTACTTCTTCAAGGAACATTTGTTCATGAAATGGGCAAATCGTATATATATATATATATTAGTTGTGCAGGAAACAAAAATTTGTGGTTCTGGATTTATTTATTTATTTATAATGACCATGGAATCAGTGTTGGCCATCTATCAATTGCTAATCTTTTAGTCATTGTTCATGGTTGGTTTAGTGTATTTCTACTGGGCTGTGGTTCACCCTCTATGGGAATATCATTTTCAGGTGCAGGTAGCATGTCACCTCCAAGGACATAGCTTGGGAGGCTAGAGGCGGACATACTTTTGTCGTTTTTACTTTTTGATGTATTACTTGTAAATTCAAGCCAAGGGCTTAATGTGAAATGAGTTAGTACTCTTTTGTTGTAACCAATTGTTAACTTGGAAAGCTGTAAGCCCTTAGGGCATTTGCTTTTGTTGTTAACATGTAATACTTATGTAATGGAATTCTGATAAATGGAAGAATGTGGAACTTTTACATATCAACGCATGTCTTATTTGATGGGATTAATGTTATCATTTTGAGGGCGTTACAAACAAACTAGCAAGTTCTACTTAAAGCCCATTTCATAGATGAACTAGTCACACTATTATTTCAGAATCAGTATGATTTCATATTTCATAGTGATGGATTGAACCTTAACTATGAAATCCAAAAATATATGCCACCCATGTATGATATTGTTTTTTTTTTCTTTTTTGGTTTCACATTATTGTCATTAATTATTGCTATCCATGCATGTGTTGTCATTACTACCTATTGCAGAAGTATTTTGTCAACAAGAAGTCAAACAAGAACTGCTTTGTGCTATTTGCGAGAGAACTTAATATCTGTTGGAATGACAATCCTCAATATTGGAGATGGACCACATTGAAGGAGACAAGGTAAGTTAAATAATGTGTATAGCTTAAGAACTTCATGTCGTGTTATGCTATGTTGACTTAAGGCTATTTAACATTTAATCAATGAAACCGATCAATGGCATGACCTAAAGTAATAGGGCCTAACTGTGAGTTACTTCTTCAAGGAACATTTGTTCATGAAATGGGCAAATTGTATATATATATATTAATTGTGGAGGAAACAAAAATTTGTGGTTCTGGATTTATTTATTTATTTATAATGAACATGGACTGTTTTAACGTTTACCTGGTTTGGCATGCAGTGGTGAAGAGATTGAAGTGGCTGACCTATTACAAGTATGTTGGTTAGATATTAGAGGGCAATTTAATGGGGCAATTGATCTCTCGCCAGGAATAGTTTACGAAATTGTTTTTGTTGTGAGGATGATCAAACATCAAGATTTCTCATTAAAACTTACCATCATTCTTCCAAATTCAAAAAAGCTAACACGCAATGAAAGTTTAAATGAAAATCCTTTAGGAAGTTGGTTTGATATCCAGTTGGGTGAGTTTAAAATGTCACCAGAAAACGTTGGAACAATGGAATTCTCTCTGGAGGATCATGCTGAACTGTGGAAGAGTGGCCTTATTGTGAAATGTGCTATCATTCGACCGAAGAAGGAGCCAGAGTAAAATATTTTACAGAATTGCTAGGAATAAAATAGTTTTTTCTTTTTTTTTGATGCGTAGTTTATTAGGTGTCAATATCTTTACTCAATATTTTAGGTACTTTGAACTGGATGCCAAACTTTTCTATATCTAAGCAAGGGATGTGTGACCCGCATGTGTAGTGTAATCAATAAGTGAAGCAAAACTTTTTGTATAATGCTTTTATATATATATATATATATCCTAATTTTATATATGAGATGGGTTCATCAAAATATATATAGGAAAATGTTAATTCATATTCAATTTTGCTCAAGAATCATGGCATGGGATTGTTGACATTTAGGTAGTTAAATGTCATTTTAACGGACATTATGTTTTAAAATCGCAAGTCACAATGCAATCAAATCATTCTGTATACACACCTTATATATTTCTTTTCTGTTTGTATCTTATTTTTAAGAGTTTAGAAAAAGAGAACGAGCAATGATGGTAATAATTAGTAATCATACAAATATACATTAAAAAACCATTGACACACATTAAATTACGTTGTCGTACAATACATTTTTTTAAAAAAAATTTTTATAGACAAATGTGATTTAATCAAGTAATTATTGATATCCAATCAATTTAATTTTGTAGGAATAATGTGCTCGACGAGTTTTACAAAATGAATAGTTTGAATTATCGAGGTGAGCCCATCCCAAAGTAGGCCCAAAGTGGCCTAGATTGGACTCATGTCCAATTAAGGATAAGAGAGGATCTGCCTTCTAAAATTTTAGTAAAAATTATAGAAAAATAGTATGAAGAATGAATAGCCGTAAAATAAGGAGAAATCTAAAATAATTGCATATGATATGGAAGTTAAAACTATTTTTTTGCAAAACATGGTAAAAAATTACGTTGTTGCCCATCTGTTTTTTGCCCTAACTTCTTTCTTTCCTCTTTTCCTCCTTCACCTTCTCTACTTGGCGGCCACCTTCTCAATCATCACCAACCCTAGCTCCCTTTGACTCTTTCTCAACCGCTTTATTTACTCCCATCATCGCTGCCGCTCCTATCTCTATCCTCTGATGACTTTTCAAGCCCTTTTCTTGCTGCCACCACCATTACCTCAATTCTTGCCTTCCCTTTCTCTTTTCCTTCTTTCTTATTTTCCATAAAAGATTTATGTTTTATAATTTATTTGGAAAAAATAAACATAAAAAATATTTTTTAAGTTTCAAAAATAATTTTCATCCTAGAAAAGATAGAATCATATATTGGTTTTTAATTTTTTTAGAAAAAAATAGTTTGGCAAAAAATATAACTTATTATTTTTAAGCTTTTTAATTTATATATTTAATATTAATCTCATTTTGAATATATTGTCAATATTTTTTCAGTGGTACTAATTTTATAAAAATTGTATTTACATCTCATTTTAATTATGCAAAATTTTTATTTTTTGATTTTTAAATTTATATATTTAATAATAGTCTCATTTTTTAAGATATCTTACGTTATTAATTTTAGGGTTAATTACACTAAGACCTTATCAAGTATTAATGAATATCACTTTATCCCGTCATATCTATGAACTAATACATTTTGACCCTCTCAACTTTGTAATGTTTAGTTACAAACTGAAGTAGTATTGGTTATGAATTTTTATGGTCTTTTTGTTATGAATCAAAGTGGTCATGGTTATTATTGTCATGACCCGAACCCTGCCCCGTAAGGGGTCGGTGAAGTGATCGGCTAGTAATTTGAGATTACTAAAAGCGTTTCTGTACAATAAAAAAAATAACTGAGGCTAGCGGAAGCAATATACAAAAATTACCAATAGTCCAATGAGTTGTGCATCTATATGAATAAACATGTACACATATAACGTTAATTTACCCACATAACAATATATAACTTACAACATAATCTTGTATACAAAACATATGCATGGGTCAAAAGTGTACATCATAATCAAAAGCTTGACACCGACCTTCCAGCCTAGCCCCAACTTAGAGGCACACAAAATAACTCAGTAGGCTTCAAATGGTGGCTCGGCTAAAGACCTCTTCTAGACTTGTCCTCCAGAACGCTCACCTATACATATATAAATAAACAGCGAGTTAAAACTCAGTGAGTAACATTAAAATAAAGGGGTTAGTGAACGAATTCCAAATATATCACATCCGTAACACAAATCATGACACAATCATTCATGTCAGTCTCGTATCAGAACATAACATAATGGTACATCCCACAGAACATATCACATATAGTCTTCCGACTAGAGTAATCGGTTCCGGATACCGATTAAACACATATCACCACAATGAAGTGGCTAACGAGATCTCGTATCACATATATGTCATAGACTCCCATTTACATGTCATCCCCCATGACTTGGGACTATCTATGGATGCCATAATAGATTCACAAATAGGACATTCGTTCATATAATCAAAATAGCATTCATAAATTATAACTTATTGCATAACGGTTGAAACATATTTCATATCAACATATCTTTACAGAAATGTTACTCACAGTGGGCTTCCAAAACCGGTTGCTCGGTCTTTGAGTCTTGACCTACAAATACAAACATTCAGAGCATAATTTCTCAATACACATTCGAGTCATTCAGTTGATTCTTAACCTTATTCAATTATCCACTACTAATTCATTCAGTTACCTTCATGCTTCTTTGACTTTCTATCATGCTTATGAGATGCTTATGGATGTAAATTGAAAACCATGTAAATGAAGGCGCGAAAGTCAGAAGATGGAAAGAAAACAAAATCGGAAAAACTACCCTATTTGGTCACACGTACGGTGGCCTGGCTGCTTGTGCAGTGGCCTTGGCCGAATGAGTCGGTGAACTTCAGAATGCTATTTTGACCAAAAAGGGATTGGCTACTCGTGCGGTGGCCCAGGCCGCACGAGTGTTCTGGGTTGAAACATAGTTCGAAAATCTGCTAAAAATGGACCTTCTCCCTTTTTGCAATCTCAACTTCTTTGTATACAAAATAAGGCTCAAAACTCTTGAAAACATGTTGAAATAAACATTATAACTTCAAATCAAAACTCAAGTTTCCAAATACAAGATCAAAGTCTTGACTTGAAATGTAAAATCATAACACATGCACTTTTGGGTTCCAAACTCAAAATCCATGGAGATTTCCTCTCAAATTAAAGAACCATGTAAAAAGTAAATATGTATGCACAAGAATTTCATGATCTCATGCCAAGTATGTCAAGATCTTGAGCTTTTTCTTACGATTCTCTCTTTGAACTCATAAGAGTTGTAAACAACAATTCACACTACTAAACTCCTTAACTTGCTAGATGTCAAGGGTAATACAACATAGATTCATGAAATTAGAGGATAAATCTTACGTTGGATGGTTTAATTGGTGAAGATTTAGCTTAATCCCCTCTTGTTGTTCTTCTTCCTCTTATTTCTCTCTTTCTCTAGATATTTTGAGCTATTAATTGATAAGGATGAGCTTATATGAGCTCTTATCTCATATATACTATGGGAGCCGAATATCGGTTCATGGAGGAAAGCCAAATGAATTTGAAGAAAATCAGGACATATACGCTATTCGGCCCCCACGGCTCCATCTTGGGCAATCCTGACGCCGAATACTCAAATCCTTAAGCCGAGTACGAATAGGCACATGACCGAATGGCCGAGTGAGCAATCGTGCGTTGGATTGAAAGTGGACTCGACCCCCGAGATTATGAAAAAATATAAAAGAGAGGAGCATTAACCAAAGAGAGATATATGAGAATAGACCCAAGAAACTTAAGACACAAGCAAATGAGAGACATATACTAACTTGTCCGTCAGAGTGCTAATTCCGGCACCCCAGACCGGAGTGTTAATCCCTTTTTCAGGTGGCAATAATGTCCTTCAGGATCCTAGAGTATTTCCAAACCACTTCACCACAATTAGCGCCGTCTATGGGAATACTCAAGCACATCCATGGCGGGCGTAACAGAAGATCCTCCGATAGTCGCTGACAAAACTACACCAAGAGACATGCTTGGACCGGAAAACATCGCCGCATGATGGGCCTTAAATTTTGACTTAGTAACTCAGACCACACCCTCAACTTCAGTGCATGAGACAATGCAGACGATTATGGATCAAGCAAAGCAAAATGAGCAGCAGCTGGAGAACATGATTGCTGAGAACGAGCGCTTGTACCAGGATTTGGCCTTGGAGGTGGCAAAATCTCAGTAAGCCTCATGCCAAGACTGGGGTCAATCTTTAGGAAAAAAGGATGGTCGACGACGTCGACCCCGGAAACACGATAATGACAGTGATTCTGACTCATCAGCCCTGGAACCCAGAAAGAAAGGGTGCGTTGATGTATCTAGCTCATCTGAAGGAAGTCCATATGTACGGCATAAACGAGGGAGAAGCGATGATTCAGATGAGGAAGATAAACATGACCCTTTCGTGCGACGAATTGCAAGGGCTGTGCTACCCAAAAAGTTCAAGGCACCATTGTTCACTCTTTACGACAAAAAATCGGACCCCACTGATCACATTCGTCATTATAAGCAAGCAATGACGCTCCAGGCTGACAACGAAGCCCTCATGTGTCGAATATTTCCAAGTAGTCTGGGACCATTGGCCGTCATGTGGTAGTATAAACTGGAGCTGGCATCGATTAAGAGCTTCCACCAACTCCAAAAATCATTCAGGGCGAGATTCATCACTAATGAGATCAAGCCGAAGCAAGCCGATTCTCTCTGGGCCATGCAAATTAAACTGGAGGAAACTCTTCGTGAATATTCGGCCCGCTATTGGGAGTGATTTAATCTGGTAGATGATGCTTGCAATAACATGATAATGACAGTGATTCTGACTCATCATCCCTGGAACCCAGAAAGAAAGGGTGTGTTGATGTATCTAGCTCATCTAAAGGAAGTCCATATGTACGGCATAAACGAGGGAGAAGCGATGATTCAGATGAGGAAGATAAACATGACCCTTTCGTGCAACGAATTGCAAGGGTTGTGCTACCCAAAAAGTTCAAGGCACCATTGTTCACTCTTTACGACAAAAAATCGGACCCCACTGATCACATTCGTCATTATAAGCAAGCAATGATGCTCCAGGCTGACAACGAAGCCCTCATGTGTCGAATATTTCCAAGTAGTCTGGGACCATTGGCCGTCATGTGGTATTATAAACTGGAGCCAGCATCGATTAAGAGCTTCCACCAACTCCAAAAATCATTCAGGGTGAGATTCATCACTAATGAGATCAAGCCGAAGCAAGCCGATTCTCTCTGGGCCATGCAAATTAAACTGGAGGAAACACTTCGTGAATATTCAGCCTGCTATTGGGAGTGATTTAATCTGGTAGATGATGCTTGCAATGACTTCATGACCATCACCGCCTTTAAGATGGGATTGCATCTTGATAGTCCTTTCCGCAGTTCATTAACCAGACGACCCCCCAAAACAGTCTGGGCGTTAATGAAGAAGGTCGAAGAATATTGCAAAGTTGAAGATGATGCCCTACGGGTCAAAGCCGGACGTAAAATCATTGAGACGGCCATGTCGGAAATTGTTCAGCCGATTAGCGTCGTGCCATCAAGAAGCCTCGAGCCGCGGAATTAGGCTAAATGAGACAAAAGGCGTGACTCGCGCTGATCAAACGATCGATGTTCATATCAAGCTAATGAACAGTATCAAGTGGATAGTAGGCGCACAAGGCGCTCAGGCAAGAAATACACGGAGTTAACAGAGACGATTAGTAAGATTCTGTCGAAAGTGCAACACCTTCCGTTCTTTAGGTGGCCGCCCAAGATGACGGGGCCTCCCGATGCAAAAAGACGAGAAAAACGGTGTGAGTATCATAAAGACCACGATCACGACACCGATAGTTGTTATGCACTAAAGGATCACCTGGAGGAGTTGGTGCAAGGTAGCCGTCTTACGTAACACGTCCGAAATAACAATCCAACAAATACAGTAGCTCTACGGCTGGAGTCACCTCTTTTTGGTGTAATTCATGTGATATACAGTTTGCTGACGACATCCGAGGTGTATACAAGCCAGTTGCAGTCCAGCCCCCATAGCCCAATCACTCCAGCGAAACGGCCCCAAGAAACTGGAAGGATTAGTTTCGATGATAGTGACTTGGTTGGAATAACTCACCCCCATACTGAACCCCTCGTCATCGAGCTACGCGTGAACAGATTCACCATTGAGCGTGTTCTCATTGACCAAGGCAACACTTCAGAAATAATGTATGACAAAAAAAATTTCAAACTTGGCTTCACCGACTCGGACTTGTCCTCGGCTGATTACCCGTTATTCGGCTTCAATGCTAACCCAAAGTATCCTTTGAGCAGAATCACACTACCAATATGGACGGGCACCCGATCAGTAAATGTAGAATTTTTGGTCGTCAAGCTTCCTTCGCCGTATAATCTCATCATGGGAAGAACTTGGTTGCATACAATGCAAGCCGTGCTAAGCACCTACCATCAACTATTTCGTTTTTCGACTGAGTACGGTATCGAACAAATTCGCGGCTCTCAGAAATCGGCACAGGCTTGCTATCTTCTTGCCGCAAAGAGACCAAGGGAGCTGGAAGTGCATTCAATTGAGGTACCAAATAGGGAGAGCCTCGAAGACATTGGGAAGATCCCAAGTGAAAAAGCAACCGAAGCCTTGGATCGGGTCGAAATTGACTGAAATCCTGACAAGTTCTTCATGATCGGTGCTTCCTTGGATAAAGTTGAAAGGCAGGAGTTAGTATCCTTCTTACTTGGCAATATTGATGTGTTTGCATGGTCACCATACGGTATGCCAAGAGTGGATCCATCTGTGTCCCAACGCTGCTTAAACGTTGATCCGAAATTTAAGCCAATTATTCAAAGAAGTCGGTGGTCAGCTGCGAAGCATACTTCGGCCGTTGTCGAAGAAGTAGATCAGTTACTTGAAGCCGAGGCGATTCGCGAAGTAACCAATCCCACATGGTTGTCCAATACTGTGGTTGTAAAGAAGAAGAATGGCTCTTGGCGAGTCTGTGTGGATTTCACAGACTTAAACAAAGCTTGTCCTAAGGACTGTTTTCCCTTGCCCAAAATAAACCAACTCGTAGATACAACGGCACATCATCAACGCATAAGCTTCTTGGATGCTTACAGGGGCTACCATCAAATTGCCATGCATCCGGAGGACCAAGAAAAGATCACATTCCTCACTCCAAGAGGAACCTATTGCTACAAGGTCATGCCTTTCGGGCTGAAGAATACGGGGGCAACTTACCAAAGACTAGTGACTGCCATGTTTAGGGAACAGCTCAGCCGTACCATGGAAGTATACATCGATGATATGGTGGTCAAATCAAGGGAAAAGCATGCCCATCTAGCTGATTTGGTAGAGACATTCGGCATCATTCGAAAGTACAAAATGAAATTGAACGCCTCAAAATGTGCATTCGACATCGGATTCAGAAAATTCCTTGGCTACATCGTTAACCACCGCGGAATCAAAGCCAATCTGAGGCAAGTAACGACAATTCTAGAGCTTGGATCCCCTCGGTTGGTTAAAGAGGTTTAGAAGCTAATGGGAATGGCCGTTACGCTCAACAGATTTATCAGCCATTCCACAGATCGCTGTCGACAATTCTTTCACACACTTCGGCAAGGTAGAGCATTTGAATGGACCCCCGCATGCCAGGCCATTTTGGATGGCTTGAAATCTTATCTCCGATCAGTACCACTCTTGGTAACACCTGCGACAGGCGATCCGGTCATTTTGTATCTGGCAGTATCCGACTGGGCGATCAGCGTCGTATTGTTAAGGGAAGAACTTGGGGAGCAACAAAAAGTTTACTATGTGAGCAAAGAATGGCCGACGCCGAAACACATTACTTTCCATTAGAAAAGCTTATCATTTCTCTCGTTATGGCTGCAAGAAAATTGATGCACTACTTTTAGGGGCATACCATTGGAGTACCAACGAAATATCCCCTCCGGTCAGCGCTCCACAGCGCGGAAGCATTGGGGCATGTTTCAAAATGGGCTCTCAAACTCGGCCAATATGATATCCAATTTCTACGCAGAACTTCTATCAAGGGGCAAGTGCTTGCCAACTTTGTTGCCGAATTCACAAGATCCCTCGCCGACTTTAAGTCTGATCAAGTGCAATCTAAGCCCAACTGGAGAATGTATGTTGGAGACATTTGGCAGATGTATTGTGACGTGTCATCCAACCAACGTGGCAGTGGGGTTGGTGTAGTAATCATGACCCCCGAATAGGCGATAATAGAACATGCTGTCAAACTGGGCTTCTATGCATCAAATAACGAGGCCGAATATGAAGCATTGTTAACCGGCTTACGGAATGCAATTCACCTCGGTGCGCAGCGTCTGCTTGTTTTGCTGTGACTCAAAGCTAGTAAATAAACAGTTGAAAGGGGAATATGCAGGAAAAAATGACCGCATGGCAGCTAAAAATGAGTGCATGGCAGCTTATATGAAAACGACGAATTTTTTGCTCGCGAAATTTGATCACCACGAACTGAATCAAATAACCCGAGATCAAAACACGCATGCGGATGCCCTGGCTTGCCTAGCCTCTGCCATCAACTCAGAAGTTAAACGAATAATCGAAGTAGGGTTCGTCCTTGAGCCGAGCATTGCCTCTTCAGAATCAGTTCAGATCAACGTTATTGAACCAAGTCCAAGTTGGATGGACCCTATCGCTGCATTCCTATCCTCAAAGCAAGTCCCGATGGATAAGAAAGAGGCACACAAACTGCGAAACAAAGCCCTCCGATACTACTTGGATCCGCAGGGGAAGCTTTACAAAAAAATCTCTCTCAGGGCCGTGCTTAGAATGTGTTCACCAGGATAAAGTTGAGGAACTCTTGTCTGAAATACACGAAGGCAGTTGTGGCGCCCATTCAGGCAGACGTTCTCTAGCCCATCGAGCCATAACTCAGGGGTACTATTGGCCGACCATGCGAACCAATACCGAGTGTTATGTCAAGAAATGTAAACAATGCCAGAAGTTTTCCCCCTTAACTCACTTGCCTGCCGAGGAGTTAAACTCTATCACTAGTCCTTGGTCATTCGCTCAATGGGGGCTTGATATCGTTGGACCATTACCACGAGCTCTTGGGAACAAGCGATTCTTAATTGTCGCGATGGACCATTTCACGAAATGGGTCGAAGCGGAGGCACTAATACATATTCGAGATGCTGACGTTATGCGTTTTGTATAGAAAAACATCATAATGAGATTCGGCATACCAAGAGCTCTTGTTTCAGACAACGGTACCCAGTTTGATTATGGTGTGTATCGAGAATTGTGCAACACTAATGGTATCCGGCCCTACTTTTCCTCGTCGGCTTACCTACAAAGCAACGGTCAAGCGGAGGCCACCAACAAAGTTATTCTGGACAGCATCAAGAAAAGGCTAGAGAAAGCTAAAGGCAGATGGGTCGAAGAGTTACCCAACGTGCTGTGGGCTCATCGCACTACTCCAAGGCGATCCACTAGGGAAACGTCGTTTGCTCTATGCTTCAGAACCCAGACAGTTATCCCCCTGGAGATCGGCCTTCCAACTTTGAAATTGAAGGTTTTTGACATGGGCCGAAATGACATGATGTTGGCTTAGACTTGACTCTGATTGAAGAACGCCGGGACCGTGCCCTTGCATCCATGGCACGGTACCAGCAATAGCTCGCTAAATCGTATAATCAACGTGTACAGTTACGTTGTTATACACTAGGAGAATTGGTCCTCAAGAAAGTGCTTCCCATCGTTAGGAATCTTGCTGACGGAAAGTTAGGTCCCAACTGGGACGGCCCCTATCAGATTGACTCAATCGCAGGAACATGGGCATATCTGCTCAAAGACATGGATGGAAGAAGTTTGTCGCGTCCTTGGAATTCCACACACTTGTGCTCATTAAGCAAACTTGTATGGCATGACAGCTTGTTTTGAATGTTCGTCGTGTACATCTTTCTTTTTTCCAAATATAATGTTTTTTCTTTCTTGCCTAGTGAGTTATGGTTTTGTGACAAAAAGCCTCCGAATTCGAAGCCCCATCCGTGAAAATCACGATTGGCCAATACAAAAAGCCTCTAAATTTGGAACCCCGTTCGTGAATGACACGTTTGGGCCGAATAAGCCTCCGAATTCGGAGCCCTATCCGTGAATGACACGTTTGGGCCAAATAAGCCTCCAAGTTTGGAGCGCCCTTCGTGGAAATCATGACTGGCTAACACAAAAAGACTCCAAATTCAAAGCCCCGTCCATGAATGACACGTTTGGGCTGAATAAGCCTCCAAATTCAGAGTGTCTTTCGTGGAAATCACGATTGACCAACACAAAAAGTCTCTGAATTCGAAGCCCCATCCATGAATGACATGTTTAGGCCGAATAAGCCTCCAAATTCGGAGCGCCCTTCGTGGAAATCACTATTGGCCAACACAAAAGCCTCCGAATTCGGAGCCCTAATCGTGAATGACACGTTTGGGCCGAATAATCCTTCAAGTTCGGAGCGCCCTTCGTGGAAATCACAGTTGGCCAACACAAAAAACCTCCGAATTCGAAGCCTCATCTGTGAATGACATGTTTGGGCTGAATAAGCCTTCAAATTCGGATCGCCCTTCGTGGAAATCTCGATTGGCCAACACAAAAAGCCTCCGAATTCGGAGCCCCATCCGTGAATGACACGTTTGGGCCGAATAAGCCTCTGAATTCGAAGTGCCCTTCGTGGATATTGCGATTGACAAGAACAAATGGGATTGACGTAAAGTAGTAAATGGTCATAACTTAATTTACAAGCATTGATTGAAACAATATACAGACATTCAAAATAAAATGTTTTATTAAATAGATCGTGAATACATGATTTACATAAAAACAGAACAATGTAAATATATATATATATATTATTCTTATTCGGCTCCATCTTCGTCGTTAGTCTTCTCGGCATCAAAAGCCTCAAACGGAAAAGTATAATTTTGATATAAAGGTGACGCCAGATCAACGCCCGCGATCTGGAGAGCCTTGATCCATCCATGCTTAAATCCACAGTTTTCGCATCGACAGACTTCTTCGGCTAGTTTTTCTTCGTCTTGTCTATTCTAATTTTTAAGCCGTCATGGAAGCCTTGTTCATAGGACCCAGTCTTCGCAGCTTCCATTGCAAACATGCTCACCGTTTCTCGGTCGGCAATCGCGTGATCCAAAATTTGTCGGTTTACTCGTTCCGCGACAATCAGGTTCACTTGACTCGTCGACTGAGTTTCAGAGGTCTTAGCCTTCTTTAGCTTATATTTGGCCTTCTCTGCACGAGCTTTCATGCTCCGAATGCGATCGTCCTTTTTTTCTATCTCTCTTCGCGCGGCACAAAGACGCATGCCGATTTCATAAGCTGTATATAACCCCTTTATTGCTCCATGGACACCCTCCCGACAAACTTCAAAATCAGCTCGGCCGACCATCAATTGCTGAACTTCTGGCAAAAAAAATCTGTCAGCCGAACTCGATTGCCACATTTGGGTTGCAGATAATCGAATCCGCTTTTGTCATGGCTTTGTTCCCAACAAAGACTGAAAAACTCAACGGGCGCGGTGGCCCACTGGTTTCTCCTCTCGAACGAGGGGAGTTACCTCGTTGCTGTTTCTTCTTCCTGGGTGACCTATTTCGACGATGTGGGGAGTGGCGCCTCTCACGCTCCCCCAATGTCCTACTCCCCGTTTGCATAGGCTCGCCACCTCGATTCATCTCTGCATCTAGTTCAGCCAATGTCCTATCCTCCCCTCTGCTGTTGAAGAATAGTCTTCTTGCCATCCACAATCGTCCACACAGTTGAAGAATAGGCTTGACACATTGCTTTTTCCCTCTCACAATTTGTTGGATTTGAATAGAAAAATGGCACCTACGCGTACGCAGCCCCCACCCCATTTATTCATTATGGGTGCAGCACTTCCTAGGCGATCTTTTCAATGCTCTGCCCATCGATATTCGACAGTCCAGTTCATTCATTAGCTGAGGCAAGGGCAGATTCATTAATCTATTCAGCTAAATTTCAAAGTTTTGCGCCACTAAGTTGTTGTGCCCCAGCCAATCTATGAACCACCAAAATTCGGCAGCCCAGTTCATTCATTAGCTGAGGCAAGGGCAGATTTGTTAATCTATTCGGCTACATTTCAAAGCTTTGTGCCGCTAAGTTGTTATGCTCCAGCCAATCCATGAACCATCGATATTCGGCGCTCCAGTTCGTTCATTAGCTGAGGTAATGGCAGATTCGTTAATCTATTCAGCTAAATTTCAAAGCTTTGCACCGCTAAGTTGATGTGCCCTTACCAATCCATGAACCACCGATATTCGGCGATCCAGTTCCTTAATTGTTGGGGCAAGGGTAGATTCATTAATCCATTCGGCTACATTTCAAGACTTTGCGCCGCTAAGTTGTGCCCCAGCCAATCCATGAACCACCGATATTTAGCAGTCTAGTTCATTCATTTGCTGAGGCAAGGGCAAATTCATTAATTTATTCAGCTATAAGATTGAGACTGCATTCTATTCAAAACATCCTATTCAAAACATTTCAATAATAGATGGAGACTGCATTCTATTCAAAACATCCTTCATGCTATAAGATTGAATAGGTATTAAAGGAGGTTTAGTAGCAGCCTTTTGTTGTTGATAACAAATTTCTAAAAATTTTAGCTTCATTTCTAGATCCTTAATTTGCTCAGCAAGATCTAGCATGGATTTCTGATCATCAGTTAAAACATGAATACTAAGACACCTAAGGTCCAATCATTCAGTTCAACAATAGATTTTCAATAATTTATTTTAGAAATCTGATTCAGATTTGTAGAATAAGAAATATTAGGTTCTAGTGTTTCTAGCTCATCACTAGAGATAGATGGAGAGTAGAGCTCAGCGAGTCCATCGTACTCAGAGCTAATGTTGGATTCTTCTTCTGATAATGCCTGTAATAACTGTTGAGTTATAAGAGGATCCAAAGATATTTCATTAATTTTCTGTTTAATTTCGATTTACATCGATTAGCATAATGTTCTGTTGTTCCACACTTATAACATTTAAAATTCTTTTTTGATAAAGGCTTTTTAGTGGTTTTATTGGGTAGCCGTTCACGAGGAAAAAACTTTTTCTGGTGAGAAGGAACACTGTTGGATTTTTTATAATGTTTACGATACTGTTTGGAAGACTTTTTATGATAAGATTTTCGTGTTTTTGATGGATACTGGATCTTGGTGTCATAGGCAAACTAATCACAAAATTCACCAAAGAAAGACCTTCTATGATGAGGCCTACTAGTTGACCATAGATGTACTGGTTATAAGGAATGGTCATGCAATCATGGCGATCGCGATGTTTTTTTCTAACTTTTTCTGAAAAAAGAGTAGGAAGGCTATCAATAAGTTTGGCTTTCCAATATTCACTGTTAGCATTAGATCTTTGCATAACTTTTCATAAAAAACACATCTTTGTATCAACGAAAATAGGTTAAAGATGGACATCTAAGATTCTGAAGTAATTCACGGCCACGGTTAGCATTAATTGTACTGCTCCCAACAAAATGGTAGAGAATTGTCTGGACTAAAGTATAAACTACATCCTCTCTTTGAGTAACGATATTACTAGTGGGATCTGTTTCGATTTTGGTAGCATTTAAGACTTCATTCTGTTGAGTGAGAGTGAGAACATTATCCTACCATCCCTTAAGGATACTTGTAAATCCATTAACAATGAATTTAACTATCTGATGGTCATAATTATTGTTCTGTTTACCAATAGTGGCATACGTAATAATCTGATGTATACATTCAAATATCTGATATTCAAAATAACCATCTGTAGACACCCCATTTTTGACCGCCCTTAAGACTTGGAACGAAAATGGGTTAAAGATGGACATCTAAGATTCTGAAGTAATTCACGGCCATGGTTAGCATTAATTGTACTGCTCCCAACAAAATGGTAGAGAATTGTCTGGACTAAAGTATAAACTACATCCTCTCTTTGAGTAACAATATTACTAGTGGGATCTGTTTCGATTTTGGTAGCATTTAAGACTTCATTCTGTTGAGTGAGAGTGAGAACATTATCCTACCATCCCTTAAGGATACTTATAAATCCATTAACAATGAATTTAACTATCTGATGGTCATAATTATTGTTCTGTTTACCAATAGTGGCATGCGTAATAATCTGATGTATACATTCAAATATCTGATATGCAAAATAACCATCTATATTCCATTCATAAATGGTTTTTCCATGATAAGAGTTCTGGTCATGAAAGAAATCTTCTTCATAAAAAATATCCTGTGGTGTAGGTCTATGATAATAATACCTACTAGGGCCTTGTAAGGCTGTCCTGTTAGTTTGTTTTGGGAAAACGGTTCTATTAACAGATTGCATATCTTGAAAATTATTCTGGATTTCATAAATTAATGAAGGTGTAACTCTTTTATCGTCATCCTGTTGTATTTATGGAGTTTGTTGAGTAAACAACATGTTCATAGAACTACTGCTTGGTGCTGATTTTCCTAAATTTAATTCAGTCATTTTCTTCAAAAGGATATCCAGAAATTCATTATCTTGTTGGACAGAACATAACTTAAAATTAGTTACTTCTAAAGGTGGTTTAATATTTACCAATTGAAGAGTTGAGGTGGAAGGTGGTACCAGTTTATGATATTTAAAAGTATCTATAGCTTCCTCAATTCTGATTAGTTGCTTTCCTACAGTTTGAAAGCATAAATTAGCATAATTATTCTGTTTAATTAATGGTGCAATATCTTTAGCCATTAATGTCTCTCTTTGAGCTATTCTGGATGGAGTTTCCACAAAAGCAGTGATGACCAAAGGCTGAGATAAACCAGAAACATCACTAGGAAGTGCTAACTCTAATGACTATGGCGATGGATGGACATATATTATATTTTGGCCATTTACAGTTTTCCATGTCCTTTGGATATTTTCTAAGACATTAAGTTGGCTGGATGAAAGGACATAGAAAATTGTAGATGGCTAAAATATAATACCTATCCATCCACTGCCACAGTCATTAGAGTTAGCACCTAGTGATTTTTTTGGTTCATCTCAGCGTTTGGTCATCACTGCTTTTGTGGAAACTCCATCCAGAATAGCTCAAAGAGAGACATTAATGGCTAAAGATATTGTACTATTAATTAAACAGAACAATTATGCTAATTTATGCTTTCAAAGTGTAGGAAAACAACTAACCAGAATTAAGGAAGCTATAGATACTTTTAAATATCATAGATTGGTGCCACCTTCCACCTCAACTCTTTAACCGCTAAATAGTAAACCACCTTTAGAAGTAACTAATTTTAAGTTACGTTTTGTCCACGTCTGTTGGTGAGAGGATTTTAAAAATATTACTAATTTTATTAAAACCGACATTTAACTCAAAAGTTATATCAGTTTAAAATTTAAAATATTAAATTTGTCATAAGAATATTTTGGTAATAGTGGTTTATGTTAGACTTTTGAAGAAAAACTTTTTGTACTTGTCTTTAATGCATTAAAATTTTATTTCAAGAAGATTTTGACCTAATTCTCCTAATTTTTTTTTTATTATATATAACTTAGTCACACCTCTAATACAAACTTAAATCTCAATATAATAATATATTTTTTTATATTATGTGACAGTTATTGTGACATTTTCTATCTAATTTTGAACATAAGTTAGTTTTAGGAGTAAATTAAGAAAATTTTAAAACATGAAAGATTAAAATAAAAATAAATAAATTTTAAGTGCTAAGGTAATATGATAACCAAACATAAAGAAAGCAAATTGTAATTTACCCCAACAAATATCATACCGGTGACATATAGGGCTGATATCATGAAGCTGTCATTAAACACCGTAATTTACATGTCAATGAAATTCTTTTAAAGGAAAATTCCTTTAAATTTTGAAAAAAATTATAATAAGTTTTACAAGTTTGTATAATTATATTAAGTACTTTTAAAGTTTTAGATAATGTAATATTTAAAACCATGTTTTATTAGAACTATATCAGCTATAGATAAAAAAAATTGATGATATCATATTTTTTTTATATTAAAATATATATTTTATCTTATCTATTTTTGTCTCTCCAAACTATTTGTTATTATAATTATGCCAAAATTATAAGATTTGCTATATTTTCTTTGGGAAATTTGTTTTAAGGTCCCTGGTATTAAGATTTTATAGCACAAAGGACACTCAATATTTTCATGATGTCTAAGGTCCCTCAACATCAATCCAGAGAAAATTCGATCCAGAGAATTTCTCTGGACAAATCACTAATCATCATCTTCCGAACACTAATCATACCCAACAGCAACAACAGAATTCTTCTGTTGATGTTGCAGCACCACATCATGTGAGGGTTGCTGAGATGAAAGCTGAAACCGAGCCTCCGAAGCTCATCTGCATGTACTCTGTTTCATCGGCACAACCAGTTGACTATGCACTTAAAGAGACAAGCCCATTCCTTCTCCACCAACGTCGCTTGGGTGGTGGGTTTGCAAGAGGTGAGGCATGAGTCTGAGTGAGTGAGAGAGAGAGAGAGAGAGAGAGAGAGAGAGAGAGAGAAATGGCTGAAGGTTTGAAGTTTATACCAAATTTCTCTGTAATACATATGTGTGGGGTTGAGGGACCTTAGACATTATAAAATAATATTGTGAATTTCTTCCATTACTAAAATTGGGAGAGGGACCTTAAACTAATTTTCCCAAGTAGACTTTTTTTTACTTTTTAGACGTTTTTGGTGCAAAACCTAAAATTGAAACTTTTTTTTGATTTTTTTTTTCAAAAAATCCTTAGAAATTTATTTTATTTTATTTTGATAAAAATATTTATAGTTTTTAATATATGAATCTCATTTTTATAAAATTATTATTGTTCAGATACCTTCAGAATGTAACCAATATTAAATATAATTAATAAAACTTTTTAAAATAATAATTTAAAAGAAATAAAAATAATCACTCTGTTTATTTACATTTTCAAAATGTTTTTTTATTTTTCAAAAATAAAAACTAATTTGATGAAAATAAATACAAACGTATTTTGTTTTGGGTATGACTTATAAGTTGGGTTTTTTACTTATTACAAAAATTCGTATAGAAAAATAGAGAGGTGATGTGATTCAAATAAGTCAATAATTTGGCTTTTTTAGATGTTGCTGAAAGAGAAAAACAAACGAAAATTATGAGTTTGTTATTTGATGTTTTTATTTTATTCACAATTTTTTTCTATTTATAATATCCAAGTTGGGTTTATTTTATTCATATTTATATTACTTTAGATTTTTTCACAAATATTTTATTTTTTTAAAATATTTAAGTAAAATTATTAGATATTATCGAAGTATTATGTGTTTCTGTCTCCATATCCTAAATTGTTTGTGCGGGATGAAAAATAACAACTTCAAACAATATCTATTTTTGTGTAAATTTTTTTTTTCACAAATTAAAATTTTCATGAGAATACATTATTTTTCAATTTTTTATTTTCATACTAAACAAATAATTTTAGACAGAAAATATTATTATGTAATATTTTTTTACTAATAAAAAATTACATGAATAATTTTTTATCTCCTAAACTTCCAACAATGATGAGGTCTGTTTTGGGAACTTTCTATTTTAGTTAAAAATGTCAAAAAAATAATATAAAAAAATTAACTATTCTTTTTATTTTTTTTATACTTTTTTCATAAAAATTAATTCCTTTACTCATAAATTTTTTTACGTCATACTAATTTGAAAGAATACGTAAATAATCTGACCTAATATTCTGAAAATAGACAATAAGGCCAAGTTTGGAAAGTGGAAAAAAAGTCAAAAAATCAAAAAGTTACTCAAAAAGTTAAAAAGTTATCACTATTCACCAAAAGTCAAAAATTACGGCTGCACAAAGTAAAAAATATTAACAAATTAATATTTATAATATTTATTATTTTATCTATTTTTTATTTTGTAAAACAGACCAGCCATTACATTAGCAAATTAGCATTCATGATATGTAGTGTCCATAAAATTGGCAAAACAGATAATCCATTACATAGAAGTGTCATAGTGGGTAGATGTAAGGGAATGGATGGGCAGATGGAGAGAAGAATTTTTTGAGCATTTGCTAAATAATGAGTTACTACTGAAAGACCTTGGCATTATCAAGTGGGTAAAAACTTGGACGTTTGTTTACGGTTTTTAAAAGTTAATTTTACATTCAATTTTAAAAACTCTGTTTAAGGCGAGAAAATTTGAGCTAATTGGTCGTCCAACCGGTTGACCGGAACAGTAAATTTTTTTTTTCTTTTTTCTTTTTTCTTTTTTTTTCAAATTGACACATGTTAATTTTTATATATTCAATGAAAAATATTTTTCAATTTTTAAAATTTTTTTTATGAGTTTTAAATAGAATTTTGAGTTGTGTGTTTGATTATGAGTTATAAGTTTTGTATCAAATATCATATGTCACATTAAAAATTCTCCATTCAATTCAAAAAAAATTTCAAAACTCATTCACCAAACAAATTTTTCACACTCAAATTATAATTTGAAAACTCACAAACTCAAAATACAACTCCTATTTTCAAATCATATTTAGAAAACTCTACCAAACACTACATTTATTGAACTTTTACCAAATTCTTGGGCAAGCATGACTGACACTTTAGGTATAGGTTAGTGTAGTTTGAGGGACCAACTAAATATTATAGACTCTAGAGGTGTGTTTGATTAGACGGGCTGGATAAGGAGATTAAAATCTATCGGACTTGAATTTTGAGTCTGTAAATTCTTCGGACTATTTGGTTAGATTGGATATGTATCCCGTATTTGTTTTCTCATGAGATTAGATGTATATAAATGACTATTTTTAATATATCCAGTGTTTAGTTGGACAGATTAGATAGGATAAATAAGTAAAAGACTATTTTACCATTTTTTAATTATTTACTAAGTAATAACAATATTAAACATATCTTTAATATTTTAATTATTTTTAGCTAGATTAAATAAAAATTTATTTTATTGTTTTCTAACGCAATTAAATAAATTTATTTTAAAAAATAATAATAATGAAATAATGAAATTAAATAAAACATCTATTAAAATTTAAATAATGAAATTAAATAAAATATAAACAAAATTTTAAAATAAAACATCAATAAAATATAAACAAAATTTTAAAATAAAACATCAATAAAAAGTTTAAAAAATTTATTTATTTTTAAATTGAGACATTTAAATTTTATTGAATTTTTACTAAATATAATACATAATTAAATAGTAGAAGGTCAAAATGATCATTTCATCACTTAATCCCAACAGTAAATAGTTAGTCAATGGTTTATCAATTTGAAAATAGAGCTCATCCTACAGCCTCCTTCCTCCCTTTTTGAGTTTTAAATCCTAAATCCATTGGCCTTCCACAAACAAAACCATTTTTTATTTTTATTTTTTTGGTAAAAGCTTCATTATGCATCAATACTCAATTTGGAAACATAACTTTTCCTCATAAATAAGTTAGATCGTGTTCAAATCTCACACATAATATACTGTGGGTTCAATTCATGCAAAATGTAGATAACATAGAAGAATTAGATTTTTTTCACTTAAGTGAGTCACAAAATTCAAACATTATCTACTTATTACACTACAGGAAATAAGGGTTTAGGTGGCGTTTTTTTAACGGCGTTTTTTAAAACGTCACTATTTTTAATATTTTACGGCGTTTTATAAACGTCTTGTTTTTCTTTAATTGAAACGGCGCCGTTTTATGAATAGGAGGCGTTTTTTACGCCTTCAAATGCATGTTGTCTCGCGCGCTTCCTTTTCCAATCTGAGAATCTCAACTCCAAATTGAATCGATGCACTCACAAATAAGCTCTCTCTCTCCCCGCTGTCTAAACCCTCAGAAATTGAAGTTGCTTATCAATGGAATGCTCAGAAATTGAAGTTCTCTCTCGAAATCGAAGTGATTCATCAGAGTGATTTCGAAGTTCATCTAAGGATTCAGATCTCGAAATCGAAGTTCATATCTCGAAATTTTAAAATTCTGAGTTCAAATCACTTCGATTTCATATTGCAATTCAAATTTGAGTTCATATCACTTCGATTTTGATTTAGATCTGAGTTCATATCACTTCGATTTCGATTCAGATCGTGATTCAGATCTCAGCGATTCAGATCGGTCTTTTCAGTTCAATGTGCCCCATTCATACAGTTGAACTAGGGTTACTGCAATTTTTCCACAAAACATTATCACATGTTCAGGAGACACAACTTATGATGAAGACAGTAAGATTACCACTGTTCAACTAATGTTACTGCAATTTTTCCACAAAACATTATCACATGTTCAGGAGACACAACTTATGATGAAGACAGTAAGATTACCACTGTTCAACTAATGTTACTGCAATTTTTCCACAAAACATTATCACATGTTCAGGAGACACAACTTATGATGAAGACAGTAAGATTACCACTCTTTATCTCTTCACTTTTTCTTCTCCCTACAAATCCCTTCACATATCCAATATCCAAACATAGCTCAAGCATTTTACTTCTTGTTTTTTATGAGTGACATGGGATTTGCTTATATGTCTTTGATGTAATAATGATTTCTTGAAGAATTTACTTCATAACAAATTCTTCTGGTCTTGTGAATTCTGAAATTAGGGCTGTAAATTTGATGCAAAATTGCTAGTTATGCCAAAGCTCTTATGATTAGTTTGAATTGAGATGGAGGTATTTGTGTTAATGCATTTCTCCAAGCTCTTATGATTACATTATTTTCATGAGGAATGGCATTTTGCTTATGTTATCTTACAATCCTATGCATAATTTTTGTTTTTTAGATATACCACATTAATGTGTGCATAATTTATGAAGTCTGTTGTTTAGGAATTTGATTTCAGAGGGCACGATTCTGCATTCAAAGACCGATATATGCAATTACAAAATGTTCGGGTGAGCGTTGGGAATGCCCTGCACTCAAATTTCACTGACAACCCTGACCAAGAATGTATCCTTGCCACAATTTTGCATGTACAAACACATATATCAACACACATGCATTTGAAAAAGAGATGGCATGTAAACATACATTACATGCATAGATGAGAAATTATGTAATGGATTGAGAGTGATCAATAATTATATTCATAATGTTAATGGATTTACCTGGCTAAGTATTCCATATATATATTATCTTGTTTTCCCTGAAAATGTGACTACTTGACTGTGTTTCGTAGCTATTAAACAGGAAAAGCTGATCCTTGGAATGCTGAGCCCTATCGATGAATTCTCCAACATAAATAGTAGGAACAACCAGTGAATGATACTAAACAGAAAGCAAAGGTGTGATGTCTGAAAGTTGATTGCTTGAAGAGGTAATATGTTAGTAACTTGAGATCCTTTGTGATTGTTAATGTTAATTGGATGGTTATAGGCAATGTATGAAGAAGTTTATGACAAGCTCACATGTGATTGATCCGTGTTACATCTAGTGATTCTTTTAAGGATGTATGGCCTGTAGCCCATCGTTTTGGCCCGGGTCCAGTCTCGCCCTCCTATCTCAGGTAAGGCTAGATATATGGAACATTGCTTGGTCTGAAAACCCAACCCGATTTCATGAAAACAGAAGCATAACTAAGTATTATTATTTGGATTAAAGACCCAGGATAACAATGACATCTTAGCCTGCTATTTTGGGAAGTAGCTATTTTAGTTGATTTTTTAGAATTTTTTTTAAAAGATGTGCAAAGAAGTAGAGAGAAAAGTTGACTTTTTGGTAGTGACCTTTTAGCTATTTTAGTATGTTCCCAAACTTGCCAAGTGCTTGTAAAATTGCCTTTGTTTTGTGGTTTTGCTGTTCATGGCATGTCAATTTGTGTACTCATACTCATGAACCCTTTATTTTAAAAAAACTGATTGAAACCTCTGTATCTTAAGTGATTGATATTGATTGTGGCTAATTTGTTGATTTAGCAATGGAGCTTGCACGGTCTTTGGAGAAGTTGACAAATGAAAAACTTCTGAACTTGCACGCTGTAAGACATTCCTTTTGTGTCTTGTTTACTTGGCTCTAGTTCTTGTTATAGTTTTCATTCTTTTTAGGTAGTTCTATATGACCAATGAAGAAAATGTCCCAGGAGGTTGTATTACATTTTGTGACTCCAAGGATCGAAAAGTTGATCTATGTAATCCAGTGTGTTTGAAATTGCTTACTATCGTTATTCTAGTGTGAAGTTGAGGTATTGGTTATTTACGACATTAACTGTGACAACAGGTAACAAGCCAGAACAATGATGCTCATTTGACAGATTTTGTCGAAAGTGAATTTTTAACTGAGCAGGTGAAATGCAATTTCATTTGTTCCCATTCATCTGAAATTTCCTTATTTCCTTTTAGAAGATAATTGTTTCACTTATGTAGCATGATATACTGATTTCTGGGTTCAATATTTTTCTTATTATTATTATTATTAGGTGGAAGCCATTAAGAAGATGTCAGAATACGTTGCTCAGTTGAGGAGAGTGGGCAAAGGACATGGTATGGATCCAAATTCCTCACACCTTGATCCCTATTTTAATCCATTTTGTTTTGTAATTTTGGCCTTGTTGGAGCAAATGCTAAAATGCTGAAATGGATAGTGAAAGAACACCATATTTGGCATGACATTGTATAAGAATACCAAATTTGAGCACCATAAAGTCTAAGAACCCATAATTCTTCACCAGACACTTGATGTGGCATAGATTTAATTCTTGTATAGTGGTAAACCATACTTGAAATGAATATCAACCATTCAATACTTATTCTGATTAAATTTTTTGGGTACCTAGCAGTTGCTGTTTTAGATTTAGTTCATGTGTTTGCTATTATTTTTATTTACAGAGGTTCCGAGGAACTCCGCAAGGACTATGTTTCCGTTGTTGTAGATTTGTGCAGAAACTTATAGTTGAGGCTTGAAAAAAAAGTTGAAAACTTGAGAGGAGTGAACCAATGTCTGGGCAGATTTTGCTGAGGCTTGAAAAGGGCAATAATTGCAAGATAAAAAGAAGAAAGAGGTGGGTTGGGCGGGGTATCTAGGAATCACTCCCAGAACTGGGCATCACACCTAATGTTAGAATTGTATCACACTAATTCAAAGAAGCTATAAAAGCTCTGAAGATTCTCTAAAAACTTGACTCTATTAATTAAAAATCATTACCCGGCTTTTGTTCCTAACCTGCTCTGCTTTTAAATAGCTTGTTTGTGTTGTAAACGCCTACTTTTCCTTTTTCGTTGCTTCTGTTTTAGACATTTTATTTCGGATTGACTATTGAGTGAGTTCATTCTCTCGTCTCTACTTGTAGCATCCATTCTAGGGAAACCTACATGGATCTCAAACGCCACACTAGAAGGCTAAATAGGTAAGTTTCTTCAAAAGGCGGTGCTCTCTATGCCCTAGGCTTGATTCATGCAAACCATGGGGAGGGTATCAAACAATTTCTTCGTGATAGCCTATGCAGTACCAACATAGAGGTGCTTGCTCTCTATAATCTATTATTCGGTTACTTTTGTGCACCATGAATTTCTGTTATAATGGTGTTGGACACTTTGATTGGTGCCGGTTATTCAGCATGGTGCATGCTTGGGTCTGGGCTTGGCAGCTCTTGGAACTGCTGATGAAGATATCTATGACGACGTAAAAACTCTACTTTATACTGACAGTGCTGTTTGTGGTTTCCTGTTTGACCCTTGTACTTACATTCTGTAAATTATCTTAAATTAGCATGATAGTTATTTATTTAATATTTTTCTCAATTAACCACAAGATGAGTATTATCTGATCAACTTTGCTATTGTTTCAGCTCAGAAGCAGTTAATTTTGTTAGGAATCAGCTTCGGCAACACGAAGACGTTCAGGTAAAAAATTTGCCTCAATTCTGGTATACCAGTGTTATGGTTTACAAAGTTTTAACTTCTTTTGTTTTGATTTTTGTTAGCTTGGTGGGTCTTTTTTAGAAGGAAAGCAATCGACATTGTGCAAATGATCAAATTTAACAAGAGTGTCTCCTTAAGATTAGGATTAATGTTGAAGGTCAATTTCCCATTAGAGCAAGAATGTAAATAGTTAAAAGATTGTCCTTAACACTCAATGCCTAAAGTCACATACATATTTTATTCTCTTGCTTTTGTTACAGAATTGGCGGGTGGGAGAATTTCTTCCATTGCAATAAATGCCGTAAGTCTCTGTTCTTTCCTGTATTGGTTATATGTCATATAGGTGTTTTGATTACGTTTATGTTAGTATATTTTAATTGTTTGTGCTAATTATATTGTGGACATACCTTTTAGGATGCTGCTACTCGGTTCTTTTGAAGAATAGCCATCCCTGTGTTGAAGGAGCAATGCATAATGACTGCCCTGTTTGCTTTGAGGTATTTGACATTATCCATATTTGCTTTGGTTCTTCCTATACTATAATGATTTCAGTGTTTTATGTTTTAGTACGTGTCCACAAGTAACAACTTGCTAGGATACTGGTCTTTGTTGGCAATATCTTCTTGTTAACATATCATTCCCTTTTGGTTCTTGACAGATCTGATAGGAAGTTTCTTTATCAGATATTGGGTGAAGTTATTAATGTAGGGGCTACAACTGTCAATGTCCCTGATACTGTTGGGTATAATGTGCCTGATGAATTTGGACAATTGATTGCCGACATAAAAGCCAACACTCCTGGAATTGAAAATGTGATTATTTCGACGCACTGCCACAATGATCTTGGGCTGTCTACTGCCACCACATTAGCGGTATGTAATTATATTGGTCTTCTTGTATATACTGTGCCTGATGAATTTGGACAATTGATTGCCGACATAAAAGCCAACACTCCTGGAATTGAAAATGTGATTATTTCGACGCACTGCCACAATGATCTTGGGCTGTCTACTGCCAACACATTAGCGGTATGTAATTATATTTACTTTTATAAGCAACAAGAATATTTTTAGCTCCTTTTCATTTGCTTATGGACTTTTTCTGCAAGATTTCTTTTCTCAACACTGGATTCAGTTAGTCTATGATGAGTGACTATGTTGTGCACCATCTTCACAATGATTGACACACTATGGCAGAGCTTTCTCGAACAGTAACTAGCCATATGTTAAACCCCATGGTCAACCCATTTTCTCACTTTCATCATCATCATCTTTCTCTTTAATTCATGACAGTTGCTCTGCATGGTGCTTTCAGACAGCTTTTATGGACCTAATGATGCAATTGCATTCTGAGCTTGATACTGATGTTCCTTCCATTGCTTCTCCTTTAGAGTAAGCAACAAGAATATTTTTAGCTCCTTTTCATTTGCTTATGGACTTTTTCTGCAAGATTTCTTTTCTCAACACTGGATTCAGTTAGTCTATGATGAGTGACTATGTTGTGCACCATCTTCACAATGATTGACACACTATGGCAGAGCCTTGTTCTCTTCTATGTACTTTTATTCACCTATAGGGAGAGCACTATTGACATATGGGGCATGGGAAGTTTGTGGACGATTCCTTTCTCACTATTGACCTATAGGGAGAGCACTATTGACCTATGAACACATATTCTTTTCTGGACAAAGAGGTAGCGTGACGGACCTTAAAATATGTGTTCACATTATATTATATAATAATATAAATAGTATAGATGTATGTATTGTAAGTTCAAGGAAACTTATACCATGAGAAATAACACAGATTTCATGATAAAATGGGCAGTTCAGAGATCAGTTAGTCTTCCTACCACATCATGTAGCGGTAATAAATCACATGGCTCAGTTTCAGCTGGTACGTATAAGTTTTTGACTTTTTAGTAGTATTTGTATAGTATACTTCAATTGAAATCAAATGGACATGACTATCACAGTTTATTTGTTTATTTGTTTGATCAATTACAGAGAATTTTATTAATCATTAAATATGATTTTATATTATTTTTGGTGATTGATCTCCTTGTGCCATTGTGCGATGTGTTCATTGTTTTGTTCAATTACGAAGGAATCTTATCATGACAAATTGACAGCTTGTCTCAAACCACCCCCACTCCCTCTCTTACTTTTGCAACTGCTTGTCTCTTACTACATCAGCATAATTTGCCAATGCCTGAACTCTCCTCTAAAACCTCTTGATATGCTGCCACTCCTATAACATCAAAAGGATTTGACCCCTATCAAATGCATAGAAATATTACAGAAACTAGTGGGGTGGCACTCATTACATGAGTGCAAGTGCCACTAAGTTAGCCAATTTTTGAACAATAGTGCATAGAGAGAGAGAAAGAGGTGTACTAAGTAGCCTCTTAATTAGGAAAGAGAATTTTTAAAACTAACTGGGAGTTCTAGGCAGTTGTGGGGAGTTCTTTAGAATAATGTGTTTACTTGAACATTTACCCTCAAATGAATATAGAAGCAAAAGGATTTTAATAATGCATAATTTAATTTTCTTTGGATAGTTTAGGGAAATGAAAAATATACACAAATTTAGTGTTCTACTTTTATATATTAGCAAAGATGACATGCTTGACAACTGACGTAAAAACGAAACTAAAGCTATTAAAAGTACACATGATGATAATATATATGCATCAATTATGAAGTGCACAATGCTCTAATGGAGATGCCATTAAAGTTGATGCATGTTGACATTGCTAATATTGGTGCCAAATTTAGTACAAGTCTTGGCAGATTGTTAGATTTTGGAATTGCTATCAACGGTTAGATGCATTTTCTATTATTTATGATTACTGATATCAACTTCTCTCTCTCTCTCTCTTTTCCCCCCCCTCCCAAATTGTATTCATGTTTTTAAGTTCAGGGAACAACAGCGATAAATGGAAAAAGTGCATTGGAGACAATGATGGAGAGGCTGGATTAATGATGGAGAGGTTGGATTACAAGTTAACAAAACTCAGATTTCGAATATAATTGCAGAGACGCAATGCATAGAGAGGGGCATCCAATTGTGGTGAACTAGGTTGATATGGTAGGAAAATGATTTGTGTGTGAATGTGGTTATTGTGAATGAGAATATGGATATCAAGTTGGCTCAAATGTCCAGATTTGTATTTTGGTGAACTCAGATTCCTATTTTGGCTCAAATAGAGGGACATCCAATTTTGGTGACTCCTTAATGTAATTCAAACGATTTGTGTGTGAATGTTTTTTTTTTTTTTGGTGACTCCTTAATGTAATTCAAACGATTTGTGTGTGAATGTTTTTTTTTTTTTTGGTGACTCCTTAATGTAATTCAAACGATTTTTGTGTGAATGTTTTTTTTTTTTTTTGGCGACTCCTTAATGTAATTCATTTGATAAGATTTTACTATGTGAATGGGAGTTATTATTTCATATTAGTGTTATTTTTCAGTTTTATTATAGGTTTTTTTTGGGTTCAATAACCTAAAATTAGCACAATTAAAAAAAGAAAAAAAAGGGGCTATCACGACGTTTCTAAAAACGTCATTAAATAGCATCAGATATACGATGGCGTTTTAAAAACGTCGCTAAATAGCATGATGACGTCATGTTACCGTTGGTAGAACTTTTAGCGGCGTTTTTAGAAAACGCCGCCTATTGGCATATAGCGACGTTTATAAAGCGCCACAGAGTTATAGCGACGGCCGCATCTTCGACGTTTGGTGCTAAACGCCACAAAAATATTTAACGGCGTTTTTAAGACCTATTGCGGCGTTTTTTAAACGCCTCTAAAACCAGAATTTCCAGCAGTGTTACAGACATAAGAAAATAATTAAAGGCATTGTTTCAAATTTTAATCATTCTTCCCCATGGGAGGATACACAGTATATTTACTGGGAACAAAAAAAAAAAGCGTACCAAAAGGTTTCCCAAGTTATGTTCTGGATAAGCTTGCTGCTCACTGAGACTCTGCATAACCAAATGTATCACAAGGGAAGCAACAAATAAAGAAAAGAAAACAAAATTAATCAGAATACAACTTTTAGTAAAACAGTTACTATTAAGCATAAAAAAAGTACTACAATACAAGTATCCATCAATCAAAAAAGAAATATCTATATATATACGGAATGCTTCTAAACCATTCAATTACAATAAAAACTTAATCCACCTATTGCAGCGAGTATTTGTTTCCAAAAACACCCTAAACTACAAACGGGAGATAAAGCTTACCTTTAAAGCAGTGAACCAATGTTGGCAGATAATAGACCTCCTAGAGCCTTCATCGACCAATCTACAAGTAATTTTAGCTATATGCTATTCATTTCTGGGAATTTCATTTTGTGTTTTCATATCATGAGTTATACAATTGCTTTCATTCTATAGCTCCGAGAAGACTTATGCTGTGTTTGGTTGGAGGATTTGAGGAGGAATTTGGAAAGGGAAAGGAAAAGTTAGGTGAAATATGAATAAAATATACTTACATTTCACATAGTTTCACACACCTTTTCCCTTTCCCTTTCCAAATCCCTCCCCAAATCCCCCAACCAAACACACCATTAAAGAAAGTGGTGTATGTTGAAAACCTTACAGAACATAGCGCGAGAACCGTTGATGATGTTCTCAAGCTTCTATTACAGGTCTGTCTTAATAGTGAACTTTTGTGTTCTATTATTACGTGTTAGAGTATAAATTTTACTTGGACATTTTTTTTCCTAGACAGGGTGCTGCAAATAGGAAAATGGCAGCAACCAATATGAATAGTGAGAGCAGCTGGTCTCATAGTGTATGTGTATAAACATGCACGATTGAAAGACACTGGGAGAAAGATTCCATGACCCACCTTAGGTTTGGAAGGTTAAATTTAGTAGATCTAGCTAGTTCTGAAAGGTAAGCATTGATTTTGTAATCTGGTTATGTCAGTTTATTATGCTTCTTATTTTTATTTCTTTTACGGATTTGGTTTCTATGCTGAACTCATGGTGTTAATTTAATTAGGCAGAAAAGCTTTGGTGCAGAAGGAGACCGTTTGAAAGAAGCAGCGAATATAAACAAATCTTTGTCGACTCTTAGGTAATTAGATCATAAACTGTTTTTCAGTTACGTTGCACTGAACAAACTGCAAGTAATTTTAGTTGTGGTAGCTACACAAGGACTATGCATTTTTTTTATGCATTTTTTCATAAACAAATCTTTTCATAATTATGCATTTTTTTAATGCTATTATCGGCCCGGTGGATGTCATGCCTTCCCGAGTTATGTCACTATGTTCTGAAGGAATAACTCAACTCCACTCAACAAGTCTTAATCCAACTTGCTTGTGGTAGCTACACAAGGACTATATTCTAAAGGACTATTCTTCTTAATTATTTTTAGTTGATGAAATGTGTTATACTTGACTATGTCTTCCAAAACATTGAGAGAGGAGTTGAGAACTCTAGATGAAGAATTAGAAGTGATATCTTTAAATTAAGGATTCTACATTGGTTAGGTTTTAGAAGAGGATTGAAGGGTTGACTCAAGAACTGTAATGTTCTATGAAATAAAAATCAATGAATGAATAAATAAAATACTTCTATAGACATTCAAGTTAGAAACTTTTCAATAATAGAACACGTATATAGAATGAAAAAAAGTATGATGTGTATAATTTTAATCTTTAAGTTCACCCTTCAAAATTTGGAAATGCAGCTTAATAGAGCACTTGCTTTCAAGTTGAAATCTCTCAGTTGAAAGTTGTGTGCATCCATATAGATCATGGTTTGAATGCATTCATCTTCATTTATCTAACTTGTGGCTTCTAAGGTCAGGGCAAATGTCAATTTGATACATATTTGTTCCAAAAAAATAAATCAGTCAATTACGGATTGCAACGAGGAAATCTATGATTCGGTTCATTTCTTTTTTTTTTTTTTTTGGTAAACGATTCAATTCATTCTGTGGGCTAGCTAATATTCAGCTCCTATGATCCTTTGATATGCATTTTTAATTCTTTATCATTTCAAAATAAACATTTCTGGATCACACATTTTAACAAACAGTTCACAGACTATTTGGTGGCTTTAAATTGTAAAGTTAGATCAAAGAGTAACATAACCAATAGGTGTACCACGTAGTGGTTGCCTTAAACAGAATGAGGTCAAAATTAATTAAATTACGGAAAAAGTAGTAGGCACAAAACTGGATCAATGAAAGGAAATTCAAACCTAAAGCAGACCTCAATGATTTTAGTATTGTCGCATGTTTAGAACAAAAAGAAACAATAAATACTAAGTAACAGATGGCACTATGAGGAACATAACACTTTAGGATAAATTATCAATAGGTCCTAATAGTTGAATTTAATTCCCATCAAGCCTTTTTGAAAATAAGTCGTAGTGAAACTATTGCTAAAAATAATTTTTTGTAATGATTTTTTGCATGTCTCTAAATGTCACGACCCCAAACCGCCCCTAGTAGTTTGGTGCCGTGATGGCCAGTAATCCGTAATTACCGAAGGCCAACTCTTCAAAACTTAACACAATCAGAGTATGAATATAGGGGCTCACTAACGCAGAAGCAATAAATCAAATACAAGTGGTCCATAAGAGCTGTGCGTAGATCAAAAGCAATGCCAAACATTTCAATTAACTTTACAACTTAATTACATCAAGGTAAAAAATACATGTTACATCTTGATCAAAAGGCTTCTCGAGCCGACATAAACAAAATGCAGCTAATACAAGTCAAGAAGCATGATTTTCAAGATATGCCGACATGTAAAACAGGGCACCGCCGACGTAAATACAAAAGTAAGGCCGACATATACACGAATCCAAAACAAGCATCCAAAACGAACTAGGCGTCGCCGCCGTCCTGCTCATCACCTACATATATATAGAGGGGTGAGTACAAAACTCAGTGAATGGTACTAAAAATAAAGGTTTGCATGAATATAGCCGGAGTCCTTCAAAACGAAAACGAATACATGGGATTTTACTTGAAATTCACTGAGTAATTTTCTGAGAATTGACAAAGTAATTTACAGAGAATTTACTGAGGCTGTCCTCCAGAGGTTAAAGCTCCCAAACTTGGTCCAAGAGGTGTTTGGTTTGCTTGGTCTTCAAGGGTGAGTCTCATCTTCCCTTTCTAGCTTTCTTGCCTTCATATCTAAGCCATAGTTTCTTGCACTTATTGGGCTCCGACCCAAACTTCAAATATCATATTTTGAGGTCCTCTTCGTGTTTGATTGAGGACCTCTTGCTGTTTGAGGATAGTGCTAGCACTTCTTCTTTATCTCTCCTTTTAGGCCCTAATCTTGCATGTTATTTTTGGCCTATGTGTAATCTGTTTTTGGGCATGTAGTAAACTGTATATAGGCTTATTTTGAGCCCTTCTTTCAACATTCAAGAAGGCACAACACTGTTTGGGACTTCCATGTTGTACTTCCCTTTATATCCTCTTTTTGGTCCCATTTTTGTATGTCTTGCAGCCCCTGATGTTGCTATTTTTGGACTTGGTCCGAACTAAAAGTGGCTTTATTTGAACCTCACACCTGTGAACATGTTTTATTAAGGGAATTTTCTTGTGTTGGTGAATGTTTTGTATACCTCATGTTATAGCGCACTTTTGAGCTTCATTTTTGCATTGCATTTCTAATATATTTGTTATACTGTTTTTGGGGCTGCCATAAACTGTAATAGTCTTATTTTGGTCCCCTCTTCAAATGTTGTTGAAGGGCCCTAACCTGTTTGAGTTAGCAAGCCGTGAGTTGCTTCATAACCTCATGTTTAGGGCCATTTTTTGCATGCCTTTGTTGCCCTATCTTTGCTTGTTGTTTGGCATGACTTGTACTAGAAAAATGCTTATTTGGTGAAGCTGTTTTGCTTCTGCCTTCATGCTCATGTCCATATTGTGCATGCTTTGTATAGCTGTAAGCCATTTCGGGTGCCAAAAGTCCATGTTTCGGGCTATTCCACGCATCGGTTGTGTTTTCGCTCATTTCGGAGCTGTTTTCCCCCACATTTCAGTGCTGATAATTGCCATTAGCATGATTTCATGCCATTTCCATGCTATTGCATGCGTATGCATTGCCTTGGTTTGCGTGCCCGTGTGCACGCATTTCGAGGCACTCCATTTTCATCATCGGCCTACTCATGTGAGTGTGGCTGAGGCTCTCTCATGTTAGTATAAGTCCATGTTGCATTCTATATGCCATTTTAGCCATTGCATTGCATATGCCATTGCCTCGATTTGCGTGCCCGTTGCGCACGCATTTCGAGGCACTTCATTTTCTTCCATTGGCCACTGTTTTGGCCTAACTAGAGCTGCCTAATCATGTTTAAGACCGTCCTTGGCTTATTTGCATGCATCATCTTGCATGTATGCTTGTATCGGCATGTTGCATCTTAGCTCGTATGCCTAAGTTGCATTGCATCTTGCAATGCATCACCTTGCCTCTTGAGATGAGTATTGATAGAGGTTAGGCCTCCTTGTGTGTTTTATTTGGCTTGCATGCATTTTTGAAATTGAAGTTGCACACTTGATTCTTTGGCCATCATGCATGGAAATGCGTGATTGGTGGTCCGAGAATCGGGGCACATCCTCCTTTGAGTCATTAACATATATAGGAATGTGATTGGTGCAAAATTGTTTGAATTGCATTGCCATGCTTTGCTTTGCCCTCTGCTGCTGTGAGTTTGCAGGTTCTGCAGGAATTCATTGCCGGCCGGCAGTATTTAGTGCCGACCGGCAGTCAGTCGATGGCCGGTGGATCTATTTTGTGCGGTGACTAAATGATACTGCCGGTGGAAAATTCGCTCAGCCGATGATATCCCCCCAGTGTCCTGAGAGAGAATCCTGAGACTTTGGCAGTTTTCAGAGGAGCAGAGCAGGGAAAACAGAGGCAACTATGCATGGCAGTGCGATCCGAGCCAATCCCGAGCATGCGTTGCATCTGGCCCTCGCCCGAGGCAGTTTACTGTTTTTTATTTAGTTTAGTTAATTTGTTAATTGATTAAGCAATTTGTAATATTTAATTAGCTTGCGTAGTTAATTAATTTGTATTATTATTTTGGTCCTCCGAGTGAGGGCATATTTGTAATAAGTGTGCGTGGTGTGGTGTATGTCTTCCAACCCCCATTTCTTTCTCCCTTTATTTACCTGCTTATGATGGTAGATTAGGGCACATTATTTTAGCATACCTTTATGCTATGCATGCCTGCATCCATACATTTTCTGCATGCATTAGGCTTTGGTACATCACGCTAACTGCATTCGTTACTTCAATTCAAAATTGACTATGTGATAGTTGATCGCATTTCATATGCCATGCTTAGGTTAGCCGAGCCCGCCTAGATTTGCATTTTTGCATGTGATGCATTAGCATTTTTTTAACATAACTAGGATCATGCATATGATTACTGACTAGTTTCTGTTTTGGCTCGAGTACTAGGTAAGCTTTTATGCTTTAGCATATCGCATGCGTGTGGAGTGTTGCCATGACAGTATGATTACAATGAGGCTAGCTGCTTATGTGATATAACTGCTTGAATGCCTGTGGATGGAGGTTGAATTACCTAAATTGGAATAATGCATTAAAAACTGCGAGTTTTAAGCCCACTAGATAGTGGCAAAATCATCTTTTCTAAAAGCCTATTGAGGGTGGCAAAATCTGCATTTTAGCCTACTTGCGAGTAGCAAACCATTTTCAAAAACAAACATGAAATGTTTTGTTCCAATTTGGGCGTTTGGTTTATACTTGTTTGCTGCGGCGCATAAACATAGTAGATTTCGGCTAATAATCGGGAAAGAACACGTAAAGTTTCAAAAACGGAATCACGGTTAGTAGAGGCCGGTCTTCGGACCGGGCGAAAGGGGGTGCTCATAGCTGACCTTCCCCGATCGTACCCAAGCTCCCGAGCCGAGACACTCGGTGATGACGGACATGTGGCCTTCGGCACCGAGTCAGGGTTTCCTAATCTCCCATAAAAAAATATTTAGGTGGCGACTCTGTATCTGGCAAAGCAGTCCATGTTTGACTACATTTTTCAAAAATCTGTTTCTCAAAACGATTTGCCAGATTTGGACTCTTTAGTTCAGATTAAGAACCGTGACACAAATCGAGAGTCTGAACTTAGCGAGGTTCCCCCCGCGGGCCTGTTACAATGAGTCTTAGTTTTCATCTTTTCATGTTTTCCATCTCATGTTTCAAGATAATCGTGTCATATGTCTCTTGCTTTTTCATATACTCTTGTGGACTAATAGTTTGTTTTGGAGATTGTGGCACTAATAACTGTTTTGCAGATCATGACCTTGAGAAAGAAGTTGGCTTTTGTTGGCTGTAATGGGTTGGGGTTTTTAGGATTTATTTGTTAGGTGTGTTTTGTCACGCATTGCCAAAGGGGGAGATTGTTAGGATATTTTTCCAGTTTTTCAGTTTTGGCCTCCTGCTCAAGCGGGGAAAAGGGCGCTCGAGCAGGGTTTACAAGCTCACAGTATTCTGCTATGCCTGAAAAGTCTAGATGGTGTGATTCGACGCTCGAGCGTCAAAACCGACGCTCGAGCGTGAGCTGTATGAAATCACAGAATTTGAGTCGCGCTCGAGCGGGAAGACCACGCTCGAGCGGACCGCGCCGATCCCAGATTTCCAGATTTGTTAAGGAGTTGGTTTTCTTCTTGAAACTAGGATTGCTTTGGTTTCTATAAATAGTTGGTTTTCTCCCAACACTAGGAACTTCTCCAGATCTTATTTTTGGATCTTAAGGTTTATATCTGGAGATATTTTGCTAGTTTCTTGATATTTTTATTGAGTATCAACTCATGGTTTAAAAGAGAGTACATCAAAGGTTTGGTTTGTTATACACAAAAGAGAGAGAGTTGTTCTTGGTGGATTCGGAGAATTCGAGCCTAAAGCTTTGTGGATTTCCGGGGTGCTCATCGTAAAGACAATTCCGAGGTGAAGACGGGTTGGAAGAGGCACATAGAGGTTGGTTCAATTAAGCGTGGATTCGCTAGGTAATTGAGAGTATACCTGTGTAATTCCTTTAAATCTTCTTAGTGGATTGTTTTGTGGCTGTTGCCGTGGTTTTTTTATCATAGTTGGAGGTGTCCAATTGTGGTTTTCACCGTAAAATCATTGTGTCTCTTTGTCTTGATTGTTTGATTGGGTTTGTATATTCTGCTTAAAATTGATACATAATCACAAATCAACATCTAGGAGATTTCTAGATTTTTCAGTATTTTTGTTGATCAAACACAATTTGCCCCTATTATAAAAAAACATGCAACAGATTATTTAGAGAATACAGGGTAGCTGCATCTAAAATACACCTACACACACTACACTAGCAGTCTTATCTTAAGGCTGGAGATTAAGTGTTTTTCAGTAATAAAAAGTAGAAGAATATCTTAACATACAAGCGTAAGTAGTTCTGAACTATAACATTATTTGGAAAGCCCGTCAGCGAATGATTTTCAATGATTATGAAACTACGTGGCTTTTGGTTTCACAGATAGCTCGTGATATACTAACCGTTTCCTATTTCTACAGTTGCTTCAGAAATAGCTTTATGCAAGTGGACGGGTATTGAGCCGAATACCAGAGCAGGCTTTCACCCAAATGATTGAGGCACTGATGATATTCAGAGAAATCATATGCATGTGCACTTAGAAGAAGACAAAATTATAGTGAAAATGATGCGAATTCAAAATGATTTGGATGACGTATCCTCGAGCAACGCGACTAAAATGTCGTCTCCTCCAATGATTGATCAACAATTTGTTTTTTACCTATTTCATTTCATTTCGGTTTTCTTTTTTTTTTAGATAATTGAGGTGAAGTATAATGCAAATGATGGTAGGCTAGAAGGTGCCAACCTAGTTGGGATTTATTCGACCTATAATGATGTTAAGTTAATCTACTATCATCAATAATCTACACCTTATTTTATTTAATAATAAAATTTTTGTAATATTTTATTTCATTTTGAAATAAAAATATTCATTCAATAAATGTTATATAATTAATTTAATATTATAATATTGAAAGTTTCCATTTTCATATATTATAAAATTATGCATTTCGAAAGAAAAAATTATATAATTGCATATTTTTTATTTTATAAGTTCATAATTAAAAAAATATAAGTCATACATAATTAAATTAAATACCACTATGAATATAACCAAACAAAACATCTCATTAATTTTAACTAAAATACTCTAGTATAATTTTTTATTTTATTTTTTATTCCTAATAAATAATCTACATAGATATCGTTTATTTTTCAAAAAAAAAAGGCCCGACTAGTCGCGGCCCGAGCCCAGGCCTGGCTCTAGGCTCTATTATGAGTGGGCTTAGGCTTCGGCTTGGGCCTAGGCCCCACTTTTTAACTCATGGGTCGGCCTGGCCCGCTAAAAAAGCGGGAGCCCATGAGGCCCCCTTGGGCCAGGTCGGGCCATTATTACATCCCCAATTGGCTTCTTCTGCTACTCAATTGTAAAAATTTTTAACAAACTACATGTAAATCCTATTAGGTGAACTTATTGGCTAATAGGTCCTACGATAATTAATGTCATTTTTTTGTTATCAAATACTATTAAAAAACATCAACTAATTATTAATTTTCAGCAATAGTTTTAAAATTTTGTTTATAAAAAACGTTACTAATTATATGGTTTTAGCGACAATTTAAAAAAATATATCATAAAAAAAGTCACTAAATTTTCAACTTTCAACAATAGTTTTAAAAATTCATCATAGAAAAAATCACTAATTGTAGGTTTTAGCGACAATTTATAAAAATCATGACCAAAAAAATCACTAATTGTCAATTTTTAGTGTAACAACCCTCACCTTACTCTTGCCGTACTTGCATACATTCTTGCATGTCTTGCTTGTTATGTTAATTTGAAGGTCTTATCTTGCCTTGATTTGCTTAAGTTGCTTGCATGATTTTTTCTTTCTTAGTGTATGTGTGTGCGTAGCCGAGATCATCTTGAGCTTAGTCCCGCCTTTGACCCTTGCACTTAGAAACTATCTTGAGACCTTGTTCAACCCCATCTTCACCTCGGGCATTCTTTGCCGAGATGTTTCGCACTTGAACCTTGTCCGCAGGCAGGTATGGCCTAGGCCGAGATGTGGCGCACCCCGGCCAAGGTGTGGCACAGCTTAGTCAAGTGTCATCCTCCCTAGCCGATGTTTTTCTATCCTGTTTGCTGGATCCTGTGTTTGAGCCGATGTCATCTCTTTGCCGATGTGTTTTACCCGAGCTTACTGCATACGATTTGTCAGAGGCTTGTTCGTTGTCTATCAATCCACCTTTTTGGAGCTGAACCAATCCGTTAACGCCACGTGTCGAGCTGTTTGTTAAGGCAGTCGGGCAGACCTTGAAACAAAATCATTTTCCTTGTTCTCAATCTTTGTTTTAGAGAGAGGAAGCTCTAGAGAAGAGTCGTGAGTGAGAGTAGTCTCCCAAGCTTGATCTTTGTGGCTTGAGCCTATGATCCGAGTTTTTGAGGTTAGAATCTTTGATCTCCTTTGGTTGTTCTTGCTGTATACCTAGCTGCATTGCATTGATCGGATTTGTTTTGCATTTTCATGCATCGTTTTGGAGTTGGTTTTAGAAAGAGAAAACAGTTTTCCATGTGTTCTTGAAAAAGGTCTCTTTTTTTGATCGAAAAGTTTGGAACGAAAATCATGTTTTGTGTCTGTTCTTGCATGCTTTTCTTTGATGGTACCCAGGTCCACATATTTTGAACTCTTGCATGAAAAACTTAGATTTTTGTAACAGTTGTGAGCTTGCATCCATCTTTCAATGATCATGTTCTTCATATTCTCAAAGGAAAACCCAGATTTTTCCTGACTTTGTTTAGCGGGACCTCGCTTAGCCCTGGACTGTAACCCAGTGTGTTTCGAGGAACGGGGAGCAGTGTTTAAGCTCCCAGTTTGTTTTGCTTTGCCTTTGACTTGGATCTGCAAGAGTGCCGAGATCATTGCATGTATTTGGAGCTTGCTTGAGAATGTGACTTGCCATGTGATTGTAGAGGTTCTTGATATTTGCTTGAGTCTACACCTGAAGAACTAGGTGAGTGGTATTTCTAATAAAGCTATGTTACACCTGCTTTTGATAAATCTTGTTTCGTTTGTTTTGACGTCGGTATTGCTAAGCATGAATAAATGGCCTTATTTGATTGCTAACCTCGGAAAGTCCCCTGTGCGTGGAGACTCTAAACTTTCGCAGTACTATGTGTAAAGGATACGCGTCCTTGTTAAATCGGGCTACGGGCCTAAGTAACACAAGTCCCTTGTATTGGAGGACTTTAACTTTCGGCAATACTTTTGAACAAACGTGATTACGATCGTACAGCTTATGTATACTTGAGTGATGAATACGTTCGTCCCTTGCTTCGCCAACGTATTCATACTTGAATGATGAAACGGTTCATCCCTTGTTTCGCCAGTTGTTGATGATATTTTGAATTGTGAATAACGGTTATCCTTGCTTCGCCGATTTCATCTCTCTT
>NW_021027234.1:453299-475948 GCF_004153795.1 Camellia sinensis | reverse complement strand
GCCATAGTTTCCTCTGTTTTCCCTGCTCTGCTCCTCTGAAAACTGCCAAAGTCTCAGGGATTCCTCTCAGGACACTGGGGGATATCATCGGCTGAGCAGAATTTCCACCGGCAGTATCATTTAGTCACCGGCACAAAATAGATCCACCGGCCATCGACTGACTGCCGGTCGGCACTAAATACTGCCGGCCGGCAATGAATTCCTGCAGAACCTGCAACTCACAGCAGCAGAGGGCAAAGCAAAGCATGGCAATGCAATTCAAACAATTTATGCACCAATCACATTCCTTATCATGTTAATGACTCAAAGGAGGATGTGCCCCGATTCTCGGACCACCAATCACGCATTTCCATGCATGATGGCCAAAGAATCAAGTGTGCAACTTCAATTTCAAAATGCATGCAAGCCAAATAAACACACAAGGAGGCCTAACCTCTATCATACTCATCTCAAGAGGCAAGGTGATGCATGCAAGATGCAATGCAACTTAGGCATACGAGCTAAGGATGCAACATGCCGATACAAGCATACATGCAAGATGATGCATGCAAATAAGCCAAGGACGGTCTTAAACATGAATTAGGCAGCTCTAGTTAGGCCCAAAACAAGTGGCCAATGGAAGAAAATGAAGTGCCTCGAAATGCGTGCGCACGGGCACGCAAATCGAGGCAATGGCATATGCAATGCAATGGCTAAAATGGCATATAGAATGCAACATGGACTTATACTAACATGAGAGAGCTCAGCCACACTCACATGAGAGGCCGATGAATGAAAATGGAGTGCCTCGAAATGCGTGCACACGGGCACGCAAACCAAGGCAATGGCATACGCAATGCAATAGCATGGAAATGGCATGAAATCATGCTAATGGAATTTCAGCACTGAAATGTGGGGAAAACAGCTCCGAAATGAGGCGAAAACACAACCGATGCGTGGAATAGTCCCGAAACATGGACTTTTGGCACCCGAAATGGCTTACAGCTATACAAAGCATGCACAATATGGACATGGAGCATGAAGGCAGAAGCAAAACAGCTTCAAAATAAGCATTTTTCTAGTACAAGTCATGGCCAAACAACAAGCAAAGATAGGGCAACAAAGGCATGCAAAAATGGCCCTAAACATGAGGTTATGAAGCAACTCACGGCTGCTAACTCCAAACAGGTTAGGGCCCTTCAACAACATTGAAGAGGGGACCAAAATAAGACTTTTACAGTTTATGGCAGCCCCAAAAACAGTATACAAATATATTAGAAATGCAATGCAAAAATGAAGCTCAAAAGTGGCTATAACATGAGGTATACAAAACATTCACCAAACAAGAAAATTCCCTTAATAAAACATGTTCAGCAGGTCAAAATAAAGCCACTTTTAGTTCGGACCAAGGTCCAAAAATAGCAACATCAGGGGCTGCCAAGACATACAAAAATGGGACCAAAAAGAGGATATAAAGGGAAGTACAACATGGAAGTCCCAAACAGTGTTGTGCCCTTCTTGAATGTTGAAGAAGGGCTCAAAATAAGCCTATATACAGTTTACTACATGCCCAAAAACAGATTACACATAGGCCAAAAATAACATGCAAGATTAGGGCCTAAAGGAGAGATAAAGAAGGAAGTGCTAGCTACTATCCTCAAACAGCAAGAGGTCCTCAATCAAACACGAAGAGGACCTCAAAATATGATGATTTGAAGTTTGGGTCGGAGCCCAAAAGTGCAAGAAACTATGGCTTAGATATGAAGCAAGAAAAGGCTAGAAAGGGGAAGATGAAGACTCACCCTTGAAGACCAGCAAACCAACACCTCTTGGACCAAGTTTGGGAGCTTTTAACCTCTGGAGGACAGCCTCAAACACAGCTGCTGGAATGGGCGTTGGATGCCTTGTGCTATGAGTTGATGAAGAAATGGCCCAAGAACAAAGGTGTTTGATGGTTGAATGAGAGAGATATGGAGAGAGATGGAGGGTTGTTTGTATGTATATCAGATATATGTGGTATATCTCTGGTTTTTTTGCTTCTAACCATCCAACCTAGACAAAGGGAGAGGAATGGTGCTAAGGCAAGGGAAGGGAAGCACTTAACTTACAAGCTAAGTAAAGGGAAAGGGTCAAAAGGGGTTCAAGGGGGTGCAAGGCTTCTAGAGGAAGCTAAAACAGCTGGCCAAGCTTCTAAGCTTGGCCAAAAGGTTCAAGCTTCTAGAAGGTTAAGGGGTTCAAAGGCTCGCAAGGTGCAAAACAAACACACATGCACGTGGGGGGTCGATTCTGTGCATTCCAGCTGGCACAGTTGGAATCCACTCAATCTGCAGAATGCTCTGGAAGGTCGTCGGCTAGTAAAAATTGCCGGTCAGCAAAATAAAGTGCCGATCGGCACAATAAATTGCCGGCCGGATAAATATAGTGCCGGTGGATGGCCGGTAAGGTCAAAAAACTGCCGATTGGTGTCAAAATTGAATCCCCGGAAGTTAGCTTTCCAATGGCACAAACCTTGCATTAAAATTCCTCCTGTGCAAAAAGTTATGCCCTTTTCCGTGAAGCCGCGCAGATTCGATCCAACCGGGATGATGCCCGACTTCAACTGATCATATCTCCCCCACCCGGACTTGGCTTTAAGAGATTCTTGAGTGCAAAATGAAGCACCGGAAGTAAGCTTTCCGACGGTGGTGACCCCATGGCTAAAATCCAAGTGTACAGACAAATAAGCCCGATTCAGCGAGGGCTCCTCAACTCGTTTCTACCCGGATTCATGCCGAACTTTTCCCAAACTAGTTTTCTCCTCTCCTTTCCTCTCTTCTTCAACTCCAAACCCCTAAACAAAGTTTTTTGAAGGATTTGCCTCTCTTCTAGCCGAAGAAACTGATTCTTTGCCCTGCACATCTCTCAACACTGAGCAAACCATCAGTAGTGCCCAAGTCTTAAGGGCGATCAAAAATGGGGTGTCTACACTCATGAAAAACAACTCTCAAACAACACAAGCAAGATCATAAACCACACAAGCAATGATATGACGATGTAAATACCATGAACATACAAGAAGGGCAAATAGTGCATAGCAACATGCAAAACATATAGCCAATCTCCCTTACCAAACATATCAAAGTGTTCATGCTAAACAACTCTTGCAATGAAAAACCAAACTCCCTTACCAACCCAAATCAAGAAGAACCAAACTCCCTCTCACTAAAATCAACCACAAATACTGAAAATAGTGAACAAGAAGAAAACGACAAAAAATAATATGGTGGAGCAAGTAATGAATTTCTGATTTGTACCTTGAAACACACAAGACTATCCAAGAAGCACCATTACAAGAAAACACAATGTGCACAGTCTGTAGAAAATTCCTCATGAAAGAAAGTGATGCATTATGTGAAAAGCATAGATCCCATGAGAAAAGTGTGTGTGTGACTCTTGGAGTTCGACAAATACTAGATTCAATCCTAGTAGTGATATGAAAGCTAGACCTCCGACAAGAGAATCTTAAGCACGACAAAGGAAAGTCAAACCACTAGGAATCAAGAGGTATTTGGTGAGTAAAAGCGGAGACTCCCCCTCAATCAATGAATCTTTTCCTTTTTTTTTTCTTTTTTTTTCTTTCTCTTTTTCTTTTTCTTTTGCACAATCATTGGTGGCTGACACGCTCAAGAGTATGGAAACCAAACCAGAGAAGCATGGATATAATAAGGATGGCCTGGTTGCTGACTCTGAGGTAGCCTTTTCCTCATGGCTAGACTGCAAAGAATTAAGGGGAATGCCATGGAGATGCAAAAGGATGGTAGGTGGTTAAGAGACTCAACATCACCCAAGATATGCTAGTATAGGTCAATTCCTCTAGAAAAGCAAAAGATACAGTGCCAGAAGTCCATAAAAAAAATAATCACTAAGGCGGAAGACTCCAAAATTTGCTAATCTAAGAGTGTGTACAGAATGAGACATACTAATCAAAAAACACACACTCCAAAACGAGTAATGACCACAGAAAGCATACATATATTAACATGTAATGGATATTCTCATCAAATCCAATATGCACCAAGGACCACTCAAAAATTTCAAGCTTGCAAAACCATACTAAGAAAATCTTTTTGGGATTTTTTTTTTTCAAAAATAAAGCAAGACAAAAAAAAATGAGCAGGCACACATTTTTTTCTTTTTTCTTTTTATTAAAAACAACACACAAAAACCCAAAAGCTAAAACAAATAAACAAATTAACACAAGTCAAGTTTTCTCACCCAAACTCTTTAGTACGAACAAAGTTGTGAGAATTGCAGTTCTTGGATGGTGTCTTGACGTTGTGGTTCCTTTCCACTGCAATAGGAACCCGTCTCGACATGGTTTCCAACTTCCTATTCTTAGGTCTAGGCAAATACACTTTCCTATACAACTTATAACAATAAGGGCGAATATGACCATGCACACCACAATGATGACAAATAAAAATAGGGTGTACATTCTTTTCTTTTACCTTACTAACTCTAGGAAGTTTAAGAAGTCCATCCTTATGTTGAATTTTTTGTTCCCCCTTTCCTTGAGTTCTTGTATCATGAGATGTGAAAGCAATCAGTTTTTGCTCTTTCTTACCACCAAAGCCAATGCCACTCTTATCACAACTCATTTGTTGAGACCCAATGATATCCTCCAAAGTCTTTGATCCTTTGTTCCAAAGACCAATGGTAGCCATCGCACACTTGAGCTCTTCCTCTTTCTTGATCATTAGTTCTTCCAAAGCAACTTGTGACATCTCGAGAGATTCAATCTTTTCTTTATACATGGCATGGGTTTGCAGTAGCTCATTCCTTTCTGTCTCACAAGTCAACAGTTTTGCACAAAGAACTTGTCGATCATCAGCTACCTAGATGGCATTAATTCTGGCCTCGGAAATCTCCTCCTTAAGTTTGACATTCTCACTTTCACATGTTTTGAGTTTCTTTGTGAGTTTGTCATTCAATTTGAATAAGTTAAGAGATTCCTTATACAACTTTTCATAAGCTTGCTCAAGCTCTTCATGATCACTCTCCGAGGATTCATCATCAGTGATATTCTCAACTGACATCTTCGGAGAATCTGTTTGTCTTTCAGCTTCGGAAGCCGCCATGAAAGCAAGAATTTGTTTATGACCCTCTTCACCTTGATCTTCATTGTCACTTTCATCTTTATCAGATTCTGATTCATCATCCCAAGTGATAGCGAGGGCTTTCTTCTTCCTCAACCGAGTGGGGCATTCTTGAGCAAAGTTGCCAAATCCTTGGCATTCATAGCATTAGAGTCTTTCAGAGTTTCCTTGTGTCTTTCCTTTCTTCTTCTTGGCTATAGAATTAATTTTGAGTTTATCTTTGCCTTTAGATTTATGAGAATGAGTAGATTCCAAAAGATTAGGATTCTTTTTCAAAAAAAGATTTTTTAAATTGTGTAACAAAAGCAGCCATAATCTTGGAATCTATATCACAATCCTCATCAGAATCCTCTCTAACTTTATGAGCACTACTAAAAGCAATATCTTTTTGTTTCTGTTTGAAATTCATGTGTGCCTCATAAGTTTGGAGATTTCCAACCAACTAATCCAGCTTGAGGTTGTCAACATCTTGAGCCTCCTCAATAGCCGTAACTTTTAGTTGGAACCGATCGGGCAAGGATCTCAAAATTTTTCCCACAACTTTGGATTCTGGAATTTTTTCACCTAAATTGAAGCTGGAATTTACAATGTCACTCAACTTCTCTTTCTTTTTCTTTTTCTTTTGCACAATCATTGGTGGCTGACACGCTCAAGAGTATGGAAACCGAACCAGAGAAGCATGGATATAATAAGGATGGCCTGGTTGGTGACTCTGAGGTAGCCTTTTCCTCATGGCTGGACTGCAAAGAATAGAGGGGAAATTAATAGTAGTTGTTAATATCATAAATAATATGAAAACCATGTATAGGAAATTGAATGTTATCATAGATCATATCCATATGGATGTGAATTTGAAATTCAAACTACACGTGATATGTGGAAATTATAGGTTCAGTTAGGCAAAATTTTAGGGAACAAAAAGAAGCAAATATGTTTTGTGGCTCTATGCTAATGTGAACGGTTGATTCAGTTGATAACATTTCAAAACCCACCACGAACTGGAGAAGGGGTGCAATTCGACAGACACGTTCGATTTCCTATGACAGATCTGATTTAAAATTTGATGGGTTTATAATTGAAAAATCTAGAAATCCCCTAGATGTTGATTTGTGATTATGTATCAATTTTAAGCAGAATATAACAATCCCAATCAAACAATCAAGACAAAGAGACACAACGATTTAACGTGGAAAAAACCACAATTGGACACCTCCAATTGTGATCAAAAAACCACGGGCAACAGCCACAAGAACAATCCACTAAGAAGATTTAAAGGAATTACACAGGTATACTCTCAATTACCTAGCGAATCCACAACGCCTAATTGAACCAACCTCTATGTGCCTCTTCCAACCCCATCTTCACCTCGGAATTGTCTTTCCAAAGAGCCACTCCAGGATCCACCGAAGCTTCAGGCTCGAATTCTTCAGACTCCACCGAAGAACAACTCTCTCTTTTGTGTATAACAAACCAAACCTTTGATGTACTCTCTTTAAACCATGAGTTGAATACTCAATAAAAACATCAAAGAAACTAGCAAAATATCTCCAGATATAAACCTTAAGATCCAAAAATAAGATCTGGAGAAGTTCCCTAGTGTTGGGAGAAAACCAACTATTTATAGAAAACCAAAGCAATCCTAGTTTCAGAAGAAAACCAACTCCTTAACAAATCTGGAAATTTGGGATCGCGCGGTCCGCTCGAGTGTGGGTCTTCCCGCTCGAGCGGCGACTTCAAATTCTGTGATTTCATACAGGCTCCACGCTCGAGCGTCGGTTTTGACGCTCGAGCGTCGAATCACACCATCCAGTACTTTTTCAGGCATAGCAGATATACTGTGAGCTTGTAAACCCTGCTCGAGCGCCCTTTTCCCCGCTCGAGCGGGAAGGCCAAAACTGGAAAAACTGGAAAAATATTACATGATCGGACAGGAAACTTTGAATGCATTTTTGCATTTTGCTTCGGGGGCGCTGCCCGTCATAATCAGCGAAGTGGCAATCTTGAAAGCATTAGCATCACAAACTTTTCTGAAAGGCACAATTCGGGTTGGATTCGCATCTAAACACTCATAGCCTCACTGAGATAAAAGGTGCGAAAATAAATACAACTGATAAGGAGTTTTGTCAAACGGGGTTGCCAAGAATAAAACCTAACAAATACGTTCTAAAAATTCTTGTAAATCAATTTCTTTACACCTAGGATCAATTATAATGGCTAAACCTAAAAGATGGGGCAAATGATCAAAATACTTATCAAATTTTCCTTTCATTGAAGTAATAATGGTTACAAAATATTCATTCCTCATATATTTTACGAAAACTTTAATTATTTCTGGTAGCATATGTAAAACAAATGGTGAAGTAAGAATATATATATATATAGATATATAAGAAAATAATTTTGTTGAAGTATTACAAACTTTTAAAAAATCTTTATACAAAACTACTTGGCGTCAATTAAGTTTCATGGGAGTCAGTACTTCTCCTATTGATGTTGTTGTAAAAAATAAATCTATTGCTCTTATTTGTTTGGAAGCTATTTTTAACATATTATACGTTAAATTCCACCTACTATCTACATCTAAAATTAATTTTTAAATGGCTTATATTGGCCAGCCGTACAGGTCTTTTGGAAGACCGCACAAATCTTTTGGCCGGTCGACAGATGTATTGGCCAGTTGGACAGGTTTTTGGCTGGACAGAAAAAGGAAATTTGGCTTGGAGGTCGTCTGGCCGGATGTCCGATGCTCTAGTTTAGGCTATCAAACCAACAGTATACTCGACGATCGCAACAGTCATCATTCAAGACCGGGACTTGACCAGACATCCAGGAGAAAGGAATAGAGATAACTTTTGACCAATGAATTTTGTAACACTCTCACCCTTCACCATCCCATCTCCTCAACGGGAAAAAGGAATGGGCCACGTCAGACAGAATAGAGCACTGCGCTTTGCTATACATACAGAGCAGCAGAGCTCTTGTTTGCATTGCCATATTTATTTGATATTATTTGTGATAATTATTTGATTTTCCTACTGTTCTAATTGATGTATTAGTTTGTAATTTTTATTGGGGATTTTTTATTTTAATTTGTAAAAACCTAATTCACTTCCCTCTTAGGTTGCTTTTTGGGTAACAGGTTGAAATATATATATATATATATATGTATGTATTTTTTTATTCATTTATTGCAAGGAAATGACATCGACTGTTGTGTTATTTTGTTTTTATTTTTTATTTTATTTATTTTTACAAGATCGATCTTTTATTTATTTTATTTATTTATTTAACCATTACAAGTTGCTTTTTATTTAATTTTTTTTTTTGAAATTTGACCATCGGGTGGGTTGGGCCGAGCCACCAGCAAGGCCCGAAATTTTTGGGTTGGGCCGAGCCAGGCTTCAAATGGAGGGCCCAGGTCTAGGCCCAAGTGTCACAACCCAAACTCGTCCCTAAGGGTTTAGCATTGTAACCGACTAGTAATCCGTGATTACCAAAGACCTGCTTAACAGTAATGATAATAATACAATGTAAAGGGGGCTGGTGGAAGCCAATGAATAATAAGATAATGTTCAATGAGCTGTGAGGACCTGAGTGGAAATAAACTTTCATATACATAGCTATATATGTCAAACAATGCATATATAAGACAATATGCAAGTTAGGGAATTAATCCCATCATCAAAACTGTGTAAACAAAAGTCTTAAACATTCTTTAAACTTAGCAAAACAAAAGGGTGGATTTGCATCACCCAAAAGCCTTGACTCGTGCAGGTTCAGAACCTCGTCATGAGGCACAAAAGCTGGCTTGACCAAACATGAGTTCGGGTCGTCGCCTCTAGCCTTGATTCGGTGCCTGGTCGCTTATATACATATACAATAAACTATGAGACAAAGCCCAGTGTATAACAAATGTGTAAAGAGGTTAAGAATAAATGTCCTTTCAGTATTTGAAACAGTCAATTACATCAGTAGATCATTTATTTGATCAGTATCTCATATTTCATATCATATATGTCATGTAGTAATCATAGCAGCCATACATGATACATCCAATAACAGAACAGTACAGTAAGTCTTAAAAAACTGAACAGTCAGTTGATGGCCATCAAATAATGAACAGTAGTCCTAAAAATTGGAACTGACAGAGATCTCTGTAACAATAGCAGTAACAATAATAGTAACAGTAGCAATAGTAGTAGCAGTAACAGTCAGTTGCTATGGATGCCACGAGTACAGTTCATAAAATAGGACAAATATTCATTCAGTAAACAATATCATTTTAGAAAGCAGTATAGTTAATCATTCAGAAAATAATTATAATTGAACATAACTTTACAACATTGATACTCACAGTTGGTTCCAAAGTAAATAGATTGAGTAAGCGATTCAACTATCTTGAGGCACGACCTACACAGACACATAACAATATATAGTTAAAACACACGCTCGGACAATATGTAACTTATTTCACTTTGCTCTTTGTGAGTTTCTACTCCTTATTCCCATTATGGTGACCCAAACTTGGCCTAGAAATGCCTAGGATGCAATGAGGATGCCAAAATGCATTGGAAAACACTTAGTCAAATTCTTTGAAAACAAGCTCCCCGCTCGAGCGTAGCTTTCTTTGCTCGAGCGAACATGAAAAATGTGGGTGATCGGTCGAGCGTAACTTTCGTCACTCGAGTGGTCTGCAAACTTTGAAAAAGTCTTGGTTGCCAGATTTTTCCACCCTATACATGCTCGACGCTCGCTCGAGCATATGACTCAGGTCTTCGCTTGAGCGCAACTCTTCACGCTCGAGCGGGCTGTAAAACATGTGCACTTTTGGGAGCATGCATTTCACGCTCAAGCAAACTTTTGGTCGCACGAACAAAAGAGCAAGATCACAGAGTGGTCGCTCGAGCGTAGGTTCTGTTGCTCGAGCGAGGGTGCAAATTCTGGAATTTCCATATTGCACTCCTAAGCTCATAACTCGAATTCAAAGCCACAAAGCATGTTCTTTTGGACCAAAAGCTTAAAAAAACATGTCTAAACCTTGTCAAACATCATGAATTCAAAACCATTTCACCAAATCAAGGCCCAAAAGCTTAAGAATTATGTAAAATCAAACTTGGTATATCATAAGCATAGTATATATGAAGTATCTTGACTCCAAAGCTTTCAAAACTTGTTCAAATGAGATGTTAAGCACGAAAACATGTTAAACTCTTAAAACAAAGACAAAAGGAGCACATGCATGTGAGAATTCTTTGAAATCAAGCTCAAAATTTGATGAAATGACCATGCATGCATGATATGATCTAAATTCTCTTAATTCTAACTCAATTCTTATACTTTGTCACAAGGACTTCTTGAACTCTCTTCATTACCAACTTAAATACAAAGATTAGGAATCAATTACTCACCTAGATCCTCAATTGAGTTCTAAATTGCTATGTCTTTGAGCTTCCAAGTCAATTTCTTCAATTTCCTCTAGATTGCTAGCAAATTCACTTAGTTTGAGCTTAATTCTTCTCCAAATTGACTCTCTCACTCTTCTCACTCTCCCTCAAGGTGGGAAATGAGGGTGCAAGTAATGGCCCTTAAGTCAACAATTGCCTTATATAGGCTTAATTAGGAAATCCACTTAATGACTAATTAATTGATGTTATTTACTCTAATTATTTGGTTCCGAATCGAATTTAAATCGAACCTACCATAAATTTCTAAAAATCCTAAATAACACATATCCCAAGTCAATTTTTGAATCGGATACCCATAAGGCCTTCAATTCGCAAATCGGAATGGAAACATGAATAGATCTTTCTACGTTAAATAGATATAATCACAAATAAGATAACTTATGATATGAAATTTACTTACACTAATTAAATTATACCAATGTGGATTAGGCTCTAATTCCTATCCCATCATTTAATTCTAACCTGGTAAAATTAACGAATCAAATAGGTTTAATATTCACTCTAACGTATCAACCCACAATAACACATTTTGAATAGTCACATGGCACAACAACACTCAATACCACCCGATCACACAATTATCATTAAGCACATAATCAACCTAATTAATTTGCTTATAATTAAGGAGACAGTTGTCACACCAAGGTACTGGGCTGGGCTCGAGCTCGGGCCCGGTCCTAACCAGGCCGCAACGGACTGGGCCCACCTCGATCCTCGGGTAGGTTTCGGGCCGCCCACGGGCCTCGGCCATTTTTACACCCCTAAAGCCAATGTGAGGAATAAAAAATAGAAATACCAAAAGGCTCTGAGATTTGATTAAATATTAGATAAAATGGAGGAGACTTCTTATGCCTTGGAGCATACCACCCATAGCTTTGGTGCATACCAACTAAATTCAGATCTGCGAATAAGTTTTGAATAAGAAAAAAAATTCATACCTGCAATATTTAATTCAAATGCTAATTCTTTTAATGTTTTTTAATGTAAAACTGATAGTGACAAAGTTTTGTGCTTCAAATTCAACTTCCTAACTTCGAAATTTAGGGTTTTCTAAATGAGAAAAAAAGAGATGCTAAGAGAATGAAAGAAAGGTGACAAACGATTAAACTATTGTGAGATTTTAGCCTATTCAATGAAGAGAGAAGATCAATCGATACCTATTTGGGACCGATTCAAACTTTCCAAATTTGAGCATGTTCTATAAATTAAATTAAAGAGAGAGAGAGATCTGAAACTGCTTATACATATATATATATATATATATATATGAGAGAGAGAAAAGATAAATAAAATTAGGGTTTCTGATTCAACCACTACACACCATCCCTACTACACATCTCAACTCCCACCTCTGTTGATTCCAACCTCTAAATTTGGCCAGCGATCTCAATGTCAAACCCCTTCAATTGCGTCTCCTCAATTTTAGAGAATGGTTGTTAGTTTGCGATGGTGATACCAACGACAATGTTACTTGTGTGCTCTTGTACCAATGGCGGTGGAGAGAGAGAGAGAGAGAGACGTAACAGAGAAAAAGAAAATAAATTATTTGAAACCCTAAAATTATTTTTTTTTCCCATCTAAAACACTTTAGTCGCCAATTTAAGTGTTACAATTTGCCCACAAACAAAATTGGTGGCCATAAATGAAAAAGGTGATATTTTTTTTTAAAAAAATCCCCAATTAAAACATTTGGTCGCCAATTAATTTCATAAATCCTTTTCCCTTCAAAATTTTAATGATAATTGGTTACTAATTATTTTTAGTCGTCTAAAATAAAATTTTTGGTGACCAATATTTGGTCACTAAAAGTAATTTAATTAACCGTTAAATTACGCAACTCTATTTTCAACAACTAATTATTTTTTAGTCACTAAAATAAAAACAAATGGTGACTAAAATTAATTCAGTAGCTAAATGTGGTACCTTTACTTACTAAATTAATTTTAGTTGGCATGTTCGTTTGCCAAAATTAATTTAGGAATCCCTCCAAAATTCCAAGTCCCCCCTCTAAAACTTTTAATTACAATTGTCGACAAGAATTTAGTCTCTAAAAGCAAAATAAATACCGACTAAATTATTTTTAGTAGCTAAAGATTGTACATTTAGGGACCAAATTTTTTTTAGTCACCCAACACCCTATTTTCACTGACTAAAATTCAAGTAGTTGCCAAAAGTAAAATAAATACCGAAAAAAAAAAATTTTTAGTAGCCAAAACTTTGTACATTTAGAGACCGATTTTTTTAGCCACCCAAAACCCTATTTTTAACGATTAAAACTCAATTAGTGGCCAAAAGTAAAATAAATACCAACTAAATTATTTTTAGTAGCCAAAGATTGTGCCTTTGCCGACCAAATTATTTTTTAGTAACTAAAGTGTGTACCTTTGCTGACCAAATTGTTTTAGCAGCTAAAGATTGTACCTTTGTCGATCAAATTTTTTAGTTGCCAAATGTGTATTTTCTTATAGTGACCAGAAAGAATGTGTCACGATCCAACTCCGGGTGCTTAGGGTTGGATTTGCAACTAGCTAGTTGATTCTAATTTTAACAAATTAAATGGCGCAGGTAGAGATGGGATAAAGAATTAAATAGGTAAATAAATAATCGAAATACTCAATAATGTTACAAAAAAAATTCCTCGGGACTTTTATTTATTTTATTGACGTTTAGACAATTATTAAAAAATACAAAAAGTCTACATTAAGTCATGTGCTAGTCCCATTACACGAGGTTACCACTGTTCCTTACATTTCATCACCTGAAAGGGAATCACAGCTATAAGCACAAGCAGAATGAGAAATATTATACTGAGAGTATAAGGGTTTAAAATCACCATGTATATTTATTTAGGCCAAACAGAGAATAGTTTGGTTTGAGTAAATCATTTAAATAACATAAAACAAAATGCATAATTATAACCACGGTATAAAACAGAACAAAGAGTCAATGGATTCATGAGAAACAGAGGGTCACAAAGTGACTAATAAGACGCCAATAGTTATTTAAGTCTCCCAAGGTATGGGACCGTTAGAGGGTCACTAAAGTAACAATTCAAAAGGCCAATGGTTATTTAAGTTTCCCAAGACATGGGACCGTTAGACGGTCACTAAAGTGACAATTCAAAGGGTCAATGGTTATTTAAGTCTCTCAAGACATGGGACTTCCATGATAGTACTTATAAAATAGTTACTTAACAACACATTTAATAAATAGTTATATCAATGGGTTTCTATTTATTTTTTTTAAACAAATAGGGTTCATAAATAAATAGCATGGTTAAAATGTTAATATAATTTATAAAGTATGATTTCATAAAACAATTTATAATTACTCAATATATAATATAACTCACCTTAATATTAATTTCTTACTTTTTACTTTACCGTTCACCGAAACTCCCTTCCTTTACTGACTAGCCACACTTTCATTTGTTGTTTTTCTTTTCCTTGCTTCCATGCACCTATTTATAAATGTTTCTTCATCACATGGTTCAATTCGTCTAGCAAAGTTATCCACGTAGGCATAACCATGTGGCAACTCCCTAATTGACTCCCAAAGCAAGCTTATCTCCTAATGCTTATCCTCTTTATCCTATTATCACTTAAGCCTTTCTACTAAAATAATTATATTTCTATTTTATCTTATTTTATTATTATTATTATTGTTTTTTTTTCTGGTTAAACACAATGACTGCTAACTTACATTAAATTACATTTTAGCACATACAACTATTAAATTAAACATTATATATATATATATATTATTGATACTAACGTGGTCTTAAAATTAGTTAAACATTTGGGGAGTCACATTTCTCCCCTCCTAAATAGAAGTTTGTCTCCAAACTTGTCATACTTTGGTTTTCGAAAAGATGTTGGTATTTGTCCCGTATTTGATTTTCTGTTTTCCATGTTGCTTTTTCTCCACAAGACTTTTACAAGAGGCATAATCTTGTTTCGGAGAATCTGATCACGACAGTCGAGAATCTTTACTGGTTGTTCTTCGTAAGAGAGATCTTCTTGAACTTTCAGGTTCTCATAATCAACAGCTTGCTCTGAATCTTAAAGATATCCTCCCAGCATCGAAACGTAGAACACATTGTGGACATTGGATAGTTCAAGTGACAGTGTAAGGCGATATGCTACAGGACCAATCTTTTCTAGTATCTCGAATGGCCCGATGTAATGTAGGTTTAACTTTCCTCGCTTTCCAAATCGGATAACCCCTCTTATTGGTGAGATCTTTAGGAAAACCTGATCTCCTATTTGAAATTCCAAGTCCCATCTCTGTGTGTCTGTATAGCGTTTCTGGCAGCTCTGGGCAGTGCGAATTTGCTGTTGAATAAGTTGAGTTTTATCACTTGTTATTTGTATGATTTCAGCGCCCAACAACTTTATGTCCCCGATTTTTGCCCAACACAGAGATGATCAACACTTGGTTCCATACAATGCTTTGTATGGTGCCATTTCAATGCTTGCTTGGTAACTGTTGTTATAAGAAAATTCCATTAAAGATAGGTGTTCATCCCAGTTACCTTTTAGGTCTAGTACACATACCCATAACATGTCTTTCCAGATCTGAATTATCCTTTCAGATTGCCCATCAGTTTGCGGGTAATGTAGTTCCCCAAGCTTCTTACAATTTGTTCTAGAAATGAGACACTAATTGAGGATCTCGGTTAGACATGATTGAAACTAGGGTGTCGAGAAATCGAATGATTTCCTTGATGTATAAAGTGGCAAACTTATTGAGAGAGTACGTGACTCTGATTGGTAGAAAGTGCACCGACTTCGTCAATGGATCAACTATAGCCCATATCGCATCGCTTTTCGAGGCCAACTGTGGTAGTCCGATAACGAATAGTCGATCGATTGACAAAGTCGGTGCATTTTCTACCCTCCGATAACCTATTATTCTTCTGAACATCCGATGATGAAAATTGGAATATCTTATTTTATGAATTTCTTAGTAGAAAAATTCGATTTAAATTTTAATCCTAACCTTCACTCGTTTTGGCCAAATTATTTTAGTCCACTAAAATATATTTTTAGTTCATTAATTTGTAGTATTTTACAATTTTACATGATTTTAGGTATTTGTACATAAAAATGATCATACCCCACTATTAACACTCATCATCCATTTTCCTAATCACACCCTACCATCTCCTCTCACCATCCACTTTCCTAATCACACACCACTATCCTCACTCACCATCCACTTTCCTAATCACACACCACCATCAACACTCACCATCCATTTTCCTAATCACACACCACCATCACTACTCACCATCCACCTCCATTATACATTGTTTGCCACCTCCATTATACATTGTCTTCCATCATTGTCTTCCATTTTCTCCACCAAGAAAACCTTCTTGAATTGCCTGTATAAGAAGACCATTAGAACTATGAATAACAAGGTGGTGAAAATTTTTGATTTAAGAGGTCTAAGTTTTGATCGAAAAAAGATTTTGTTTTGTCAAAATTGAGAGAAAATACAAACTAATATATAAACCTCCATTTTTTTTTACCTTTCACTAATATCTATTGATATACCACCCAAAATTTCACTAAAGCTAAAACCTGAATTTTCTTGTTGAGATTTCAAAAACATACTCCATAACCTTGAGGGTGCTAGGAAGAGAGTTTGGAAATCAAAAAATTTATCTTTTCCTCCAAAGGTGCTATTTTCTCATCTATTTTCTTTCTATTCTCTTGTCTTTAAATATGTGATATTACTTGTAAAAATGATTGGCACCTATCCTTAGATGATGTAGTTTCTTTAATTTCTTGTATTTTATTTTTGTTTTCTCATGTTCTTAAATTATATTTTCATCATTTTCTAATACTTAAATATATGATTTAACTTGTAGAAATGGTTGGTTGAACCACCTATCATTAGATGATATAGTTTCTTTAATTTCTTGTATTTTATTTCTTGTTCTTTCATCTTCTTAAATTATATTTTCAGAATTTTCTTATGCTTAAATATAAAATTTAATTTGTAGAAATGGTTGGCTAAGCCACCTACCCTTAGATAATGTATATTCTTTATTTTCTTATATTTTCTTTTGAAGTTATAAAGGCATCCTTATTAAAAAGTGTTAAAAACTCTCTTCTCGACCAATTTTGAATATGGAAATAGATTTCACATCCATATTTCATGAGTAAGAAGATGAGTCTTTAATTACTTTTAGTGAGTTATTTGTATTACCCCCATTTCTTTCTTATTTTCTTAGAAGTCCTATAGAGTTTTCACAAACTTTGTAAAACTTCCCTTTTGAAATGGTGGCAATCTACTCTCTCCAATTAATAACATGAATTTAGGTATTAATTTACTCTTATTCACAAAGAGATGAATGTAGATTTCCATCTATTTTTTTGGTTTGGTGTTTTCTAGCTTCAGTTCCCATACTTGTTAGATTTTTCATTTGATAGCTTTTTGTATATATGATATAACATCTCTTGGAAAGGTTTTGTTTGCTTTGTTTTGGTTCTGCTACATGAAAAATAAGAATTCCCATATGAGCAAAACATAGTAGTTCCCAAGCAATAAACAAGGCAATTTTCGACAGATGATTGAAGTTTCCTATTATTATTATTATTATTATTATTATTATTATTATTATTATTATTATTATTATAGCGATCCCGGGTTTACCCTTGTTGTACAGTGATCCGGACATGTGTCCGTGGATGTTGGTAGTTGCTTATTTTCTAGTTTGCATCCTCTTTACTTTGTATATTGAGTTATGGGATGTGTTGGGCAGGTTTGCTACAGGTTGGTTGCGTTTGGGAGCCTAGTGTTGCTGCCCAGATTTTTGGTCCTTCGCTCGAGCGAGGAGTTTGTCGCTCGAGCGAGAGTTGTGTTGCACCGGTTCTGGACCTGAGAGCTGTCTTTCATCTATTTATTTATTTTTTGTATATTCCCATGATTTGTTAGATCCAATTTGTGTTGTAATAGTTTTCAACCTCATTTCTTTTATTTTTCTTTTATTCAGTGTTGTAACAATTCCCCGCCCTCGTTTCTTTCTATCTCTTTCATTTACTTGCTTTCCATATCAGTAAATAGCATCATATGTTCCTTTTTATCATATCTATGTTTTGTATTCATATTTCATGCATTCAAATTTGGCTCATTTGCATATGTGGGTTTAATCAATTTCTATGTGATTTTATGCGCTACCCTATGTGTTGAAATGATTCACATGTCATGTATTAATAACCGAATTTTAAGTTGCATTTTTGTATATACATTGCATTAGAATGTTGAATCTAGGATCATGCGTATTTTGCTAACTTTGTTTTGGAATTTTCCGCGGGACATCAATAAATACTATGTGAGTGTTTATGCTTTAGCATCCTGCTTGTTTTACTATGTCTAAGCATCCTACCATGCGGCTACTTACTTAAGTGATATATCTCTATAAATGCCAGTGGATGGAGGTTGTGTCGCTCAATTGAAATAATATCAATTTTTATGTTTGTAAACTCAATTTCTTTTAAGTTGTGCATTATTCAAAACTCTTTAAAAAATACATGAAATCAAACATTCCAAAATGAGTGACATATGCTATACTTATGTGCTTCACATAGTAAATTTTAGCATGATTAATAATCAGAATATGAACTTATAATAAAACTCATATCATGGTTAGCAGAAACCGATCTTCTGATCGGGTGAGTGGGAGTACTCAATTAATGACCTTCCTTCCTCAGACCTAAGGTTTCGAACCGAGACATCTTTAGTTATGACGAATAGTGGCCTTAGCACAAGTCATGGGTTTCCTAGTTTTTCCAAAAGATTAGGTGGCGGCTTTGAAATTTGGTGAGGTAGTTCATTTTTGGCAAAGGTTTTGCAATAAAATGAATTTTCTATAAAAGTTGTCGGATTTAGACTCTCATATATGTTTCACATTGCACTCGTGAAACTAGATCACAGAAATCGAGGGTCCGAACAGTTTATCGTGCTCGGATACCCCTGAACATGCGAGACATGGGTAGCAATAGGAAAGGGACTGATGAGGTTAGAGAGGGGTTGAGGATGGCAAATGAGATGATGACAAAAGGGATTGAGGAGGTGGATGGACTAGGGATGGCAATGGAAACATTAAGGATAGTGAGAAAGGTGATGGAGGAGGGGAGGTGGGTTGAGAGAGGATCGAAGGGGAATAAGGGGAGGGGAAGGCAAGGCAAGGCTAGGAAAGGTGGATGAGGGGTGGTTGTCTGATGGGAAGGAGTGAAAAGAAAAGAGAGGAAAGGAAGAAATTAGGACAAAAAATAGGAAGGGCAAAAAAGTAATTTTCACCATGTATTTATAAGTTTTTTTTTAAACTTCTATATCATAAATTACTTTAGAATCCCTTTATTTTTCAACTATTCATTCTTCAAACCATTTTTCAGCAATTTTCTTAAAATTTAACATACTTCTAATGTTTTTGTTACAAAAAAAAGACATTCATTGCATGGGGTTGCAACCCTTTGAATAGTGAGGAGTTATTGAGTGGTCCAAAATCAAGGCTAGCGGGGGCTCCATAGCATTAAGATTGGTTGATGAACTGATGAATTGTTAATATTATTTAAATACGACCCTCTAACAGGGCCTAGCTAATGGGAAATGGTATAGGTGTGTTATCTCTGGACCATTTGATAATGTTTCCTGAATCGTTGTGACTGTACGGAAGGTACACAAAACATCCATTAATAAATAGGTGTTGGTAAAAATTATTCATTGCCCCATGGGCAAATCTAGATGGTGTCTCAAATTAAGTATTATTGGTTGAAACATTGGATTTCACTGCTTACTTGTCAGCTTTGAAGGGACAATTGAATACTTATCCAAATATGAATGGTGTGGAGTAATACTTCTGAGACAATGAATAATTTCTCATTGGTAAAACGACATCAAGATAATGAAATCCATTCTATTTATTCTTTAACTGACAACTAAATTTTTCATGCTTTATAAAAGCGAGTTTTTCTTTTGGAATATTCTTAAAAAAAAAAAAACAAATTAGAGAATTGATCTACTTTTTAAATTATTTGAGAAACTAACTTATTTTTGAAATCGCATTTTAAACATGTTATTTCAATTTGAAATCGTATTTTAAACATGCAATTTCAAGTCGACATGGATAACGATGCACTAATGTAGCAAGTAGAAATCGCATGTTGAAAATGCGATTTCAAATTGACATGGCTTTTGTTGCGATAACGTGGCAAGTTGGAATTGCATTTTCAACATGCAATTTTAACATGAACTCGCATTTTGAAAATGCGATTTTAAGTTATGCAATTACAAAACCCATTCTGAAAATAACATTTGAAATTGAAATTCAGCAATTCTTTGGCAGATTGAAATTCCTTTCACTTTAACATTTTTTAACATGTATGGCCAAACTATTCGTATTATTTTACTATATATAAATTTTTATTCATGTCAAATCATCACTACTTATATGTCTTTTTTTGCCTCACCCCCCCTCCCCCTCCATATATGTTAAAGTGAATTTTGAGAAAAGATAAGGACTCATTTAACGGAATATAGTAAATGCTATAATTTTAACCTAATTACATTTAGTTTCCTTATTTTAATTTGTATAATATTTAATTTTCATCAATAATTTTTTTAGTTATATGGATGAAAAATAATATTGTTATCCTTTATAAACAAAATTGTATACTTTACGTTATTTATTTTGTACTTATACAATATCTTTCACTTTACTAAAAGAGAGATTAGAGTAATTATATGAAAAACGTGAAGCTTAATGTATTTTTTTTTTTTTAAATTTCAGAGGAGGTCTGTGTAATTTACCCTAAAAGATAATAAGTGTAAAAAATAATATTTTTATTAAAGAACAACATAGTGGTATGGAACAAATTATAATTCTAATGCATCGTTAGTTAATTCAACAAGTTCATACATGTGGGGACATATTTTTTGGGTAGTCCACGTGGCCGAGGTTGTTAGCCGTGGTGCTACGTGGGCAGATCATGTTTGCCGAGATATTTGGGGCACTGCCGAGGTATTCTGCGACAATATCGGAATCCAAGATAAGTGGATAAGGAACAAGAGTCCTAGAATGGGAGAAGACTTCAGTTTGGGTAAAAATGAGACTCTTAGAGAGTTTATCCTAATCCTACTCGGAGTCCAAGATTAGCAGTAATTCTAAGTCCATTAGAACTAGGCTTCTATTGGGACTAGGATTGAGGTTGCTAGAAGAGGGAGGCACCCCCATGGGTCTAAGGTATGCCTTTGACATTCTGTCTAGTGAGTTAAGCACTATTGGTTATCTTTGAGAGATATTGAGTACTGACTTGATCGTCGGAGTGCCCCCGGGTGGATGAGCCACTGCCGAAAACTCTTCTTTCTGTTGTAGGTCGTTTTGGCTTAATCTATTCTGCCGGTGTTCTCCAGTTGAGTACTAAGTTGGCAGTGTGGTCGGAAATTGACACACACAATTTGGCACCGTCTGTGGGAACGAAAGGAGAATAGATGGCCAACGACGGACAGAAAGAGAAGGTTGGGGACGGCACCCCTACTGAGAGTGGGAAACATATTGACCCTGACGTCGAAGAAGACAATTGCAACGAAAAGACTCGTGATAAGAATCACGGAGGAAATGATGTCTGTAACGCCCTCAAAATAATAACATTAAAACCCATCAACTTAGACATGCATTGGTATAAAAGATAAATATTCTTCTATTCATCAGAGTAGTTCCTTACAAAAGTATTACATGTTAACAACAAAAGCAAATATCTTACAGGCGTACAGCTTTCCAAGTTAAGATTTAGTTACAAAAAGAAGAGTGTTAACTCAATACATATTAAGCCCTTGGCTTGAATTTACATATAATACATCAAAAGAAAGCAAATAACAAAGTAATCTGTCTGCCTCTAGCCTCCCACACTATGTCCTTGGAGGTGGCATGCTACCTGTACCTGAAAATGATGTCCCATAAAGGGTGAGCCACAGCCCAGTAGAAATACACTAAACCAGCCATGAACAATGACTAAAAGATTAGCAGTTGATAGATGGTCAACACAAATACATACACTTATATCACATTTCGATTTCATGACATTAAGTTCACGTTACATTTCATTCCCTATGTCCTTTCCAACTTTGAGTTTGAAAACAAGGCTCAACACCTAGCCAAATATATAGCGATCCCGGGTTTACCCTTGTTGTACAGTGATCCGGACTTGTGTCCGTGGATGTTGGTATTTGTTTATTATCTAGTTTGCATCCTTTTTACTTTGTATATTGAGTTATAGGATGTGTTGGGTAGGTTTGTTACAGGTTTGTTGTGTTTGGGAGCCTAGTGCTGCTGCCCAGATTTTTGGACCTTCGTTCGAGCGAGGAGTTGGTCGCTCGAGCGAGTGTTAAGTTCGTGTCTGGTGGATCGAGCCAGAGTGGCTTCGCTCGAGCGAGCGATTGCGTCTGGTTCTGGACCTGAGAGGTGCATTTCTTGGCTCGAGCGAGCTTTCTTCGCTCGAGCGGTTTGGTTTGTTCTTCGCTCGAGTGAGAAGTCCGTCGCTCGAGCGTGCTGGTGGCAGACCTGAGGGTTTGAGTTGTTAGCTCGAGCGAACATTCTTTCGCTCGAGCGCACTTCTGAGTTTTTGGCTCGAGCGAGAGTTTTCTGTGTCTGGTCGCTCGAGCGACAAAGGCTTCGCTCGAGCGAGCGTGTTTTATATCAGCGGACAGTAGCGTTTTTGAACATCACTTTTTCACTTTCATTTTCATTAAACCCTAGATCCGAGACTCTCTCTCTCTACAATTATATTCTCTCTAAGAATTGATCTCCCTAGAGTGTGAATCTAGCCTAGGGCCTTTATTAAAAAGATAGAGGGCGTTGAGAGCTTTGTTTTAATCTGAAAAAGTTGGGATTTGGAACACGTTGATCTTCGAGTCTTCATCTCCTTTTTGGCTCAAACTTCGAGGTAGGGATATCCTACTCCTCTCTATAAATTTTATCTTTAAATTTTAGTATTTTGAGATGTTGAGGTTGGTTTGGTAATTTTGTGAAAGTTTGGGGCTTTTGTGTAATTTTACAAAA
>NW_021027234.1:442871-453045 GCF_004153795.1 Camellia sinensis | reverse complement strand
AAAAGTGGGAGTTTTATTCAATATAAACCTAGATGCATGTTTGGCATAGAGAAATGGAATAAATGTTGAATCATTGATGAAAATGTGACCTAAGGGTTGAAATGATAATTATGGAAAATGACCTAATTACATTGTTTGATTAATTGGATATATTAATTGTGAGAAATGAGGTATGAAATGGAATTGTTGAGAGTGGGAATGTATGGGGTTAAAGGGTGTAGTTGAATTATTTGTCACTCACCGGATTGAAATGTTGATTGAATATCCATTGTGCATTTATTTTTCTGTTTAGAAATAACTGCTTTGGGCTATCGGTGGAGGATAGTCGTGATTGTTGTAGACAATGCATGATGATTAGGAAAACGGAAACTAATCAATGGAATGTATCATGGAATTTGACGGTTGATAGAATACATTAACTGTATGTATTGAGTGATGTATATAGAACCAATGTGTTTGTATACGTTATGTGTAGAGGAGGGATAGGGGATGTACTCCGCGGTTTAGGGGAAGATGGGGATGTACCTCTAAACCGGATAGTGTTGGAGAAGATAGGGGATGAACTCCGTAGATACAGCTCATATGCTTGTCTAGAGAAGTGAAGATAGAGCTTGTATGCTTATCTTTGTGAAGTGTGGATACAACTTATATGCTTATCTGTGAATGTGGATATTGTTGTTAAACATATCTGTTGAGAATGTGGATATAGCTTATATGCTTATCTGTGAATGTGGGATATAGTTTTTATACATATCTGTTGAAATAATGATAGAGCTAACATGCTTATCTGTTGAAAAAGGGAAATGAAAAGTAACTTGGACTTATGAGTCAGATGACATAAAATGAGATTTATGTGAATGTTTCAGTGTTGGCCATCTATCAATTGCTAATCTTTTAGTCATTGTTCATGTTGTTTAGTGTATTTCTACTGGGCTGGCTCACCCTATATGGGAATATCATTTCAAGTACAGGTAGCATGCCACCTCCAAGGACATAGCATGGAGGCTGAGGCGGACATACTTTTGTCGTTTTACTTTTTGATGTATTACATGTAATTTCAAGCTAAGGGCTTAATGTGTAAACGAGTTAGTACTCTTTGTTGTAACCAAGTGTTAAATTGGAAAGCTGTAAGCCTGTAGGGCATTTTGCTTTTGTTGTTAACATGTAATACTTTTGTATGAAACTCTGATGTATAAAAGAATGTGGTTATTTCATATGTCAATGCATGTCTTATTTGATGGGTTTAATGTTATATTTTGAGGGCGTTACAAAATAACTTAATGAGGATTAGACTCATATTTAAAACATTTTCAAAATTCATGAGGGATACACATTTTAATGCTATATCTATGACACATAAACCATTCCCACATTTGCGAAAGATACACATTTCGGTGCTGTATCAATCATAGCATAGAATCACTTCTATACCTTATAGTTGATAACGATATACATTTTAGTGCTATATCAAATCAATTCAAACACTTCCATAATCAACACTTGATAGACATTGTAGTGCTGTATCAATGTCACAAATCCGATTTAGAGGTCCATCCCTGAACCCGCTGGCCTCTGATGCTCGGCCTTCACTTGCTGGCAAGTAAGGCACTTCGATACGAAGGCTGCCACATCTCTCTTCATACCCCGCCACCAAAACTGGCGACCCAAATCCTGATACATCTTAGTGCCTCCCGGATGCACCGCAAGACGTGAATGATGGAACTCTCAGAGTACTTCCTCTCGGCAAGACTCTAGCACAAACAAACGGTCTCGGTATCTCACACTCAGGTTGGGATACACCGTCAAACCCTTCTCAACTTTCCCACTGGAGATCTTCTCTCAGAAGGACTCCACCTCAAGGTCACCTCTCTGTGCCTCCAATACTCGAGTCACAAATGTAGGCTGAGCAACAACAGAAAACAAGGCCGCAACCTCAACAGATTCACCCAGAAGTAAATCAAACTCACCAAGTGCACCCAACATATCCCACTCCCAGATGGCTATACAAGCTACATCACTAATGAATTTCCTACTAAGGGCATCAGCCACAACATTGGCCATTCCCGGGTGATAGTGCAACTCAAAATCATAGTCCTCAATGAACTCCATCCACCTCATCTGCCTCAAGTTCAAGTCTTTCTATGTAAATAGATATTTCAAACTCTTATGATCCGAGAATACCTCGAATCTCTCACCAAAAAGATAGTGCCTCCAAATTTTCAAGGCAAAGATCACTGCTGCCAGCTCTAGATCATGTGTAGGGTAATTCTTCTCGTGTATTTTCAACTAACGTGAGCCATAAGCTACCACTTTCCCCTCTTGCATCAACACACAACCCAAACCCTCGTGAGGTATCACAATAAACCGCGTAACCCAACCCTCTCTCCGGAATAATCAAAACCGAAGCGGTGGTCAATCTAACCTTCAACTCTTGGAACGACTTTTCGCAAGGCTCACTCCACACAAACTTGACCCTTTTTCACGTCAATCTAGTTAACGGCGAAGCTAGCCTGGAAAAATCTTTCACAAACCAGCGGTAATACCCAGCTAATCCCAAAAAACTGCGGATCTCAAAAACACTCTTAGGATGTGCCCAATCTTGCACTACCTCTACCTTGGATGTATCAACAGACACCCCTTCCCCGGATACCACATGGCCTAAGAATTTGACCTCTCCTAGCCAGAACTCACACTTCCCAAACTTGGCATACAGCCTATGGGCTCTAAGCAACTCAAGCACCACTCTCAAATGTTCCTCGTGCTCCTCCTCAGAAGGCGAATAGATAAGAATGCCGTCCACGAAAACGACTACAAATCGATCCAAGAATTCTCGGAAGATCCGGTTCATCAAGTCCATAAAGACTGCCGGTGCATTGGTGAGCCCAAACGGCATCACCAGAAACTCATAGTGGCCATACCGCATACGGAATGCCGTCTTCGGAATATCCTCCTCCCTGACCCTCAACTGGTGGTAACCTGATCTCAAGTCTATCTTAGAGAAACAACAGGAACCCTTCAACTGGTCAAACAGATCATCTATACGGGGCATAGGGTACTTATTCCTGACCGTAGCCCGATTCAACTTCCGGTAGTCTATACACAATCTCAAGGCACCATCTTTCTTCTTAGCGAAGAGGGCCGGTGCTCCCCACGGCGAAACACTAGGGCGAACAAAACCCTTATCTAGCAATTCCTGGAGCTGAATCTTCAACTCACTCAACTCGACTGGAGCAAAACAATAAGGTGCCATAGAAATCGGCGCTGTGCCGGGCACTAAATCAATAGAGAACTCTATCTCTCGGTGAGGTGGCAAACTAACAAGATCCTCGGGAAAAACATCCGAATACTCACAAACCACCCTGGGCAATACAATCTGGGTATCATCACACTCACCACTCATAAAGCTAGCAAGTAGACCACTAAGCTTATTCCGCCCTCGCGGATCATACATCGGTGGCAACACACTACCAACCCAATCCCCCAAGAAATGGAAACACTCCCCGCTCAAGGTACAAACTGTGACCCTCTGGCGATAGCAATCAATAACAACCCGGTATGACGATAGCCAGTCCATACCCAAAATAACATCAAAACCCTTCATGGGCATGACAACAAAAGGAAAAGGAAGCCTATGGTCAGCAACCTCTATATCACAACCTCTAACACCTTGTTTCAAGATCAACTCACCACCAACAGGCGATGCTACACATATAGGAGATGCTAACTGTGCCAACTCCAATTCCAAAACAGATGCAAATGCAGCAGATACAAAAGAATGAGATGCACCCGTATCAATCAATACACTAGTAACCGAGTTGCAAAACAGAAAGGTACCTCTCACTACTGATGGAGTCGGTACTAGGTCCTGCGCAGTAACAGCATACACGCGCCCTATAGGCCCCTGATCCAACTGCTCACCCCTCGGAGCAAACGACTGTTGCACTAACTAGGACGACGAAGCTCCCGGATTGGCCCTCGAGGCCTACACAGACTGAGCTGGCTGAAAACCCTGCGTCTGCCTAGAACCAGACGCGCCCGAAGTGGCACTCAACTGTGGGAAAAACCTCTTTAGGTGCCCAGGCTGACCACACTGATAACAAGACAAGGGCTGACCCCTACCCTGACTCTGGCTCTACAGTCTAGCTGAAGATGAAGCTGCTCTTTGACCTCCTCCCCTCTGTGGGCAAACTGAAGCCTTGTGGCCCAACTGACCACACTTGTAATAGGTGAACTCCCCCTAATTACCTCTCCCCGAGCCTGCACTCAACACTGGAAAGGTCGACCTAGCAACACCACCCTGAGACTGTTGAGGGTTAGCACCCCTCTGTCTCTTGCCATCACCTTAACCATCTTGGCTCCTCTTGGAGCCTCTCTGTCCCTCCTCTTCCTGCATCATGATCTCCATATGGGCTGCAGCATCAACCAAGCGCCCATAATCTCGGATCATCGAACCTCCAACTCTCATCTTGAGGCCGCGCCTCAACCTCTTCTTGAACTCAATACAGCGGCGTTCCTCGGACGCCACAAGTTCAGGTGCGAACCTGGACAAGCTAGTGAAAGCAGCCTCATACTCGGCTACTAAAGAACTCAACTGCAAAAGCTGACAGAACTGGTCTCTCAGCTTCTTCCTGACTGCTGGAGATAAATACTTCTCCTGAAAAGCCTCTACAAAAGCCTCACACGTGCCAGCAATACGGCCCCTCATGTATTTCCACCACTGACCCGCATCCCCTTTAAGCTGGAAGGATGCCAAGGTCACTTTCAACGCTCCGTCCTCGATGCCAAGCATCTCGAACGTCTTACTCATTTGCTCTAACCACTCGTCATCCTTTAGTGGCTCCTTCGGATCCCCAATAAACTCGTCCGGGTTGGACCAGAAGAACTCCCTTTTCAAGAAGGATGGCCCTGCCTCAACAACCTGGGCCTGAACTGGAGCCTGAACCGGATTTTCAGCTCGGAAAATACCCACAGAATCCCTCAAAGCATCGGCTATCCCTCGGGCTAAAGCGCCCATAGCCTCCTGACCTGCTGGCTCGGCCACATTAGCCTAGCCAACCCCCTCCTGCTATGCCGGAATACCATCGGGTTAAGGCATTTCCTACCTACCACGTCTGCCACGTCTGCCACGTCCTCATCCTGACATCCTAATAAAGGTAACGAAGAACGTTAGCACATTCATAAATGTGCCAAAACTGAACACTCGCGTCCTAATACATGGACAATTGTAATTCACTCCACGCAAGCACATAAACACATAAGCACTTACGAATTTCATTTCCGGATAATGATAGTCCCGAGGCGTTACTAGAGTTCCGGTTAGAAACGGCATTGATCAAGTGCTTTTCCAACAAGACTCACAGAAACCCAAGGATCCAATCAACATCCTAGAAACTAAATCCCATACCCAAGTAGTCACATAAACATGTTATCAAATAAACACATAATGTCACACATAAGTCTCTAACAAGCGAGACAAAACCATTGCGATACTAATCACTTCCCACGTACCCAAAGTATTCGAACCCGGTACGCTCTGATACCAAGTTGTAACGCCCTCAAAATAATAACATTACAAGCCATCAACTTAGACATACATTGGTATAAAAGATAAATATTCTTCTATTCATCAGAGTAGTTTCTTACAAAAGTATTACATGTTAACAACAAAAGAAAATGCCCTTCGGGCTTACAGCTTTCCAATTTAACACTTGGTTACAAAAAGAAGAGTGTTAACTCAATACATATTAAGCCCTTGGCTTCAATTTACATGTAATACATCAAAAGAAAGCAAATAACAAAGCAGTCTGTCTGCCACTAGCCTCCCACGCTATGTCCTTGGAGGTGGCATGCTACATGTACCTGAAAATGATGTCCCATAAAGGGTGAGCCACAGTCCAGCAGAAATACACTAAACCAACCATGAACAATGACTAAAAGATTAGCAGTTGATAGATGGTCAACACAAATACATCCACTTATATCACATTTCGATTTCATGACATTAAGTCCACGTTACATTTCATTTCCCATGTCCTTTCCAACTTTGAGTTTGAAAACAAGGCTCAACACCTAGCCAAATAACTTAATGAGGTTTAGACTCATCTTTAAAACATTTTCAAAATTCATGAGGGATACACATTTTAATGCTGTATCAATAAGACATAAACCATTCCCACACTTTGCGAAAGATACACATTTCGGTGCTGTATCAATCATAGCATAGAATCACTTCTATACCTTATAATTGATAACGATATACATTTTAGTGCTATATCAAATCAATTCAAACACTTCCATAATCAACACTTGATACACATTGTAGTGCTGTATCAATGTCACACAAAATCCGGTTTAGAGGTCCATCCCCTATCTTCCCCTAAACCGTGGAGTACATCCCCCATCTCCTCCAACACAACACATGTATATAAACATAGATCATATACAATCAATCAATACATAGAATTAATGTATTATTCCAGCTGCTATATTCAATAGCATACTCAATCGATTAGTTTTAGTTTGCCTAATCATTATGCAGTGTCTACAACAATCAAGAATATCCTCCACCGATAGCCCAAAGCAGTTATTTCTATACTGAAAATAAATGCACCAAATGGATGTATAATCAACATTTCAACTAGGTGAGCGATGAACGAATCTAACTGCACCCTTTAATCTCATCCACATCCAATTCTAACATTCTCAATTTAATTCCTCTTTTCTTCAAATTAATTGGAAAATGCGAGGGACCCCCGGTAAGGGGCGACCCCCAGCGACCCCTAGCCCACGTGGCTGTGGGTGATTGGCAGGAAAGAAAAAAAAAAAAAAAAAAAAAAAGCAAACCAAGAAAAAAAAAACCAACAAACCAGGAAAGAAAAAAGAAATAAATAAAAGCATACCAGGAAGAAAAAGAGCAGGGAAAAAAAATAATTAACATCACAACCCTAAGGTTCCATTTTCACCAATAAACCAATATTGATCTCATTTCTCTATGCCAAACATGCATATAAGTCTATAAAAACAAAGCCCCAACTTTTGTAAAATTACACAAAGGCCCAAACTTTCTCAAAATTACCCAACAACCCCCAACTCATCAAAATACTAAAATTCAAAGACAAAACTCATGAGAAGGAGTAGGATATCCCTACCTCGAAGTTAGAGCTCAAACGGGAAAGTTGAAGAAAACCAAAATGCTCCAAATTGAAAGATCCACGAATCAAAATGGAGCCCTCGACGATACACACACTTTTTACAAAGACCGGAGGATAGTGAGACACTCTAACTAGATCAAACCCTAGAGGGAAGGGAGTTTCTAGAGAGAGGAGCTCTCAAAATATCTTTTTAGAAAGTAAGAGAGAGAGAGAGAGAATGTAAAAAGTGATTTTAAAATGCCCAGCTGCCAACTGATATACGACATTCCCGCTCGAGCGGAGAACACAAGGCTCATGCATCAAGAACAAAAAACTCGGTTCGCTCGAGCGCGAGAAGGCCCGCTCGAGCGCCAAGACACAAGAATAAAGTACATTCGCTCGCGAAAACCAGTCCACTCGAGCGTGGATTTCCCCCTCCCAGAACTTACACCAAAAAGTACTACCCGTTCGAGCGCTAGAGTACCCGCTCGAGCACGACTGCTCGAGCGTAAAGAAACCCGCTCGAGCATAAAAATCACACCTGCAGAAGTTTTGCAGGGACACGAAATACTTGGAGTGTGCAATCTCTGCTCGAGCGCAACAAGGCCCGCTCGAGCAGAACGGCCAAAAACCTGGCAACAAGATTTTAGACCAAGGTTCAACCCACCTGTTCAAAACATGCCCAACACATCCTAAAACTCAAACAAATATAATTAAAGGACGACAACAAGATAGATACAACTACCAACTCCATGGAACCGAGTCCGGAATACAACAGAACAGTAAAGGGACAACCGGGATCACTATAACGTCGGCCAGGAGGGCGGCGTACCAAAGAAATCGGACTGGAGTGGGTATTATAACAAGGACGACCTCCAGGTATGGAAATATAGATGCCTGCGGAAGGACAACAAGATGAAGGGAATGGCGGACAAATTGGCGGAACTATAAACGGTCGTCAATCTCCTGTTGCAGAACAACGTTGGGCAGCCATTGTTCTCGCTACAAGATGTGCCGATTCTAGCGGCCAAGAAAGACGCCCAGAAAAGGGGGTAGAAAACGGTTCCTACAATCCCTCAACATGGCGAGACCAAGGGACAATCTCACCGGCCTTCGCGCGTGGTCGGCTATGGAGAATCCCAGAAGGCACGATCTCGGCCTAGATGATTAGGTCTGAGAAAAGAAGAGCTCAGTCTAAAGTGAGCAGATCCCAGATTTCAGAAGGCAAGATCTTGGCCTAGATGATTAAATCCGAGAAGAGAAAAGCACAGCCTGAGTTAAAAACTTTTTTCCACAAAGGAGTAGGTGGAAGCCATGTAGAGGGCTGGAGAATGATGCTTAGTTTCAAGCCCAGATCGATTTAACACTTGTTGAAATTTTGAGAAAAGTTTACAAGTTGAAGTTGAAGTTAAAGCAAGATGATGTTTAACACTTGTTGAAACTTGAGAAAAGTTTACAAGTTGAAGTTAAACCGAAATGATGTTTAACACTTGTTGAAACTTGAGAAAAGTTTACAAGTTGAAGTTAAACCGAGATGATGTTTAACACTTGTTGAAATTTTGAGAGAATTTACAAGTTGAAGTTAAACCGAGATTATGTTTGACACTTGTTGAAATTCTGAGAGAATTTACAAGTTGAAGTTAAACCGAGATTATGTTTAAACACTTGTTAAAATTCTGAGAGAATTTACAAGTTGAAGTTAAATCCAAGGTTATAGAAGTATCTATACACGTGCCGAGGTGACTATGTTACCAAGACTTGGAAGATAATGGAAGACAGAAGTCTTAAGAAGTAAAAGCAACACTTGTGAAAATATTTGTTACATATGCTTTCAAGTGTTAAACCGAGACCGAGATAAGCAAGGTTGGAAGTTTTGTCTGAGGTATGTTAACCTGGAGAGATTGCACAGTTAAGGTGTATGTTGAAGACATGCAAATTGTATTCTAAGTATGGAATTTGCAAATTGTATTCTAAGTATGGAATCATACAAGGCATTAAGAAGAGGGCAAACATTCAAAACACTCGAAAGAAGAAGTTAAAAAATGCATTCAGATAAGGAAAGAAGGCACCTCAGCCTGACATTGAAGAATAAATTGTTTAAGTAACAAAAAAGTACAAAGGTACAAAGAAAAACACCAAAAGCAATCTACTCGGCGCTAGTGGTGGATTATGTCTCAGAAGACAATTGGGAAGATTTCTCGGCAGCTCAGCCTCGAGCTTAGCATTGATTTTCCAAAGAATTTGATCGAGGCTCTTCTTGGCGATTAGCACCTCGAAGTTTGAAGACAACCATTGAAGTGGCAGAAAATCAGCAAATTTGTGAGCAAGTTTGAAGCTGAAGTAAACTTCGCCGGGATCAGACGGTGGCCGTAAGCAAAGAAGCGCAACAGAAGCGTCGCCAGAGGGGAGAGTGAAACTGGTTGCAGAAAGTTTCGCAAAAGTAGTAATGGAGGATTTGAAAGAGAAAGTTTAAACAAGAACGAAGATGTAGAAGACGGAGAGAGTGAAGAGATTTTGATCAAATATGCAGATACAAGGCGACTTAATGACGCATATCAGACACGGCTCAGTAGAGGAAAGATGCGTGGCAGAAACGGTTGAAAAATTGTACGTACCAGCTCATACACATGAAGAAAACTCTTGAAGTTCTTGATTTAATTAAACAAATACCTCGGCTAGAAGGACAGTTTCGGCTGAGAAACTTGAACGAATTTGGTTCCAAAGCCTAGATGAAAGTAGACTATAGGTCTGGGTCATATTGAGCCGACGAGTTCTGACTTCGACAATTGTAGACAACCCATTTTTGACCGACCTTAAGACTCAGACGTCACCGATTGAGCGCTTGGTGATGTTGCATGTTGTGCTCGTTCAGAAGTTTCAGAGTCGCGGCCGTGAGCCCTGCCTCCGGACTTCCGAACCCTCTTTTGTGCTTTGCCTCGGTTTGCGAACCAGGCTCGGTTTTCTCGATTTCTTTTCCTGAGGGGAGGGAGAGGTCCAGTAGACCATCTCTCAGTGGCCGTGGGCTACATTTTGTGGCCGCAGGC
>NW_021027234.1:325097-422419 GCF_004153795.1 Camellia sinensis | reverse complement strand
ATTGATGACTGCATCAACCTCAAGGATCAGGTCGAGACCCTCATTCGCCAAGGGCGTCTCAGCCAATTCACGGACACCCGCCCACAACAGAGGCAAAGAACCGAGCTCCTCAGAAATAACCGCCGGCGTACCCTACCCCGGCAGCCAGCCCAACCAAACCAAGGCCGTGACTGCCCCCCATAACAGCCTCGGCCCCCAGGTAATCCCCCTCCGCCAGTTGGTGAAATCCGAGTCATTTCTGGTGGCCGTGCTTGTGGCGGACCATCCCGCTCCGCTTAGAGGGCAGAGCTCAGGAAGATCAGTCAAGGCTCGGACAGAGCAGTGGACACGGTAGACCGACCTTCCAAATAGCCCAAGCAGTGGACAGAACCCATCACCTTCACGGACGCCGACTATACTGGCATCCGTTATCCTCATGATGACCCTCTCGTCATTTATGCCCTTCTCTCCAACTATAAGGTCAGACGGGTCCTCATCGACAACGGCAGTTCTTCAGACATCATATTCCTCAGCTGCTTCCCCCAGCTCAAAATTAGGGAGAAAAGCCTGTTCCCCCTCTAAACCCCTTTGGTTGGTTTCACTGCAGACCGGGTGACCTCCATCGGCTCCATCGACCTCCCCATCACCATTGGCGAATACCCACGGCAGACTACCAAGTTACTCACTTTCCTTGTGGTCGACTGTCCCTCTGCCTACAACATCATCCTTGGTCGCACCGCCCTCAACGCCTTTCAAGCTGTCACTTCAACCTACCACCTCGCCATAAAATTTCCCACCGACCAGGGCGTCGGGACAGTACGGGGGGAGCAGACCATCGCCAGGGAATGTTATGTCGCCTCACTCAAGGAAGTCAAGCTGAAGGAGGCCATGATCATTGAAGGACTTGACGCCCGAGATGAGGACGAGCTAGTCAGAGGCAAACCAGTGGAGGACCTCGTTGAGATTCCCATCGATCCCACCAACCCAATGAAAACTGCTAAGATCGGCAACCAGCTATCCCCCCAAGCTAAGGTTGACCTTACTGCCCTTTTGACCTAGCACAATGATGTATTCGCCTGGACTCACTCAGATATGCCCGGCATCGACCCTTCTTTCATAACTCATCGCCTCAGCATTGAACCTCATTTCCGACCTTACCGCCAGAAGCAGTACGTCTTTCATCTAGAACGCAATACTCTTATAACCGCAGAGGTCGACAAACTCCTTGAGGCCCAATTCATCAAACATGTCGACTACCCTAAATGGTTGTCAAACGTGGTCCTCGTCCGCAAGAACAATGGCAAATGGTGACTCTGTGTCGATTACTCTGACCTGAATCGAGCTTGCCCCAAAGACAGCTATCCTCTGCCCCGCATAGATCTGCTGGTCGATGCCACGGCCGGTCATCAAATGCTCAGCTTCATGGATGCTTTCTCTGGCTACAATCAAATCCTGATGCACCCGTCCGATCGGGAACATACATCCTTCATCACCGACCGAGGTACCTACCATTACCAAGTAATGCCATTCGGATTGAAGAACGCTGGGGCCACCTACCAACGGTTGGTCAATGCCGTCTTCCATCACCAAATAGGTCGGAATATGGAAGTATACGTCGACGACATGCTAGTCAAGAGCAAACTCTCCACTGATCACCTGATCGACCTGCGGGAGACCTTCGCCACGCTACGCAAGTACCAAATGAAGCTCAACCCAGAGAAATGCGCCTTCGGCGTAGGATCTGGGAAGTTTCTGGGTTTTATGGTCAGCCAGCAGGGCATTAAAGCTAACCCTGAAAAGATCAAGGCCTTGATTGAGATGCAGTCTCCCAGGACGGTCAAGGAGGTTCAAAGACTCACTGGCCGAGTTGCAGCCCTCAACCGTTTCATTTCCCGCACAACAGATAAGTGCCTACCGTTCTTCAAAGTTCTTCGGCAAACTTTTAAATGGACAACTGAATCTGAAGAGGCTTTTCAGCAGTTAAAGCAGTGCATGGCCAATCCACCCCTCCTTTCACAAGCGATTACGGGCGAGTCCCTCTTCCTCTATTTAGCCGTCTCAAGCACCGCAGTCAGTGCAGCTCTTATCAGGGAAGACGACGCTGTCCAACGACCGGTCTACTACATCAGTCAGGCTCTCAGGGGAGCAGAGCAGAATTACCCCCTGTTAGAAAAATTATCCTTGGCCCTGGTCACCGCCTCTAGACGACTCCGTCCTAACTTCCAAGCCCATTCCATAGTGGTAATCACCGACCAACCCTTGAAGAAGGTCATGCAGCAACCAGAACTTTCCGGCAGACTTATGCAGTGGTCAGTGGAACTCAACCAGTTTGACATCTCTTACCGGCCTCAAACAGCAATTAAAGGACAGGCTATCGCCGACTTCATCTTAGAATTCACTAATCCTACTCCAACCACTGCCTCTCCACCCTTGCCAGCTCCCATAGAGCCAGAAGACCCTCACTCTTGGACTCTCAACATCGACGAATTATCCCGCAGGCAAGGTAGTGGGGCTGGCCTCATTCTCACCAGCCCTAAGGGTGGTTATTTCAAATGTGCGCTCCGCTTCTTGTTTGAGGCCAGTAACAATGAGGCCGAATATGAGGCACTGATAGCAGGCCTTCGCCTAGCCAGGGACATTGGTGTCAGCCACATCCGAGTGCTCAGCGACTCTCAGCTCATCGTCGGACAGATCACGGGCGAATTCGACGCCAAGGAGGGCACAATGCGGACTTACAGGGATCTTGCACTTCCCCTTGTTCGCCTCTTCAATACCTTCCACATCAAGCACATTTCTCGGGCAAAGAACTCTAAGGCAGATGAGATGGCCCAGTTGGCTTCCGTAAACCAGTCCGCCCTTAACAGTGGTGTCTGCCTCGAATACCTATCCCACCCCGCCATTTCCCCCGACCAGCATGAAGTACAATTCCTCCAAAATGAGCCCATCCCTTGGGCGTTGGACATCTTTCGATTTCTAACAGCGGGGGAACTTCTAGATGACCACCAGCAAGCCGCCAAAGTCAGGGCACGATCGTCCAATTGCATCCTTGTCGACGGCATCTTGTACAAACGTGGTTTCTCACGCCCCTATTTGCGGTGCCTCAATCCGACTCAAGCAACTTATGTGATGCAAGAAATTCATGAGGGAATCTGCGGCAATCACTCGGGCGGCAAGTCTCTAGCCCACAAGATACTCCGTACTGGTTATTTCTGGCCCACTCTTAATCGCGATGCGACCGATTTCGTGCTCAAATGTGATAAGTGTCAACGTTTTGCCAATATCCCCCATGCACCCCCTACAGAGTTGATCACACTTTGCAACCCTTATCCGTTCGCCAAATGGGGGATCGACTTGGTTGGTCCACTCCCTACTGGCCGAGGCCAGACCAAGTTCGCGATTGTCGCCATTGATTACTTCACCAAGTGGGTAGAGGCAGAACCCCTTGCCACCATCACCGAGCGGAACACAACCAAGTTCATCTGGCAGTCGATCGTTTGCAGGTTTGGTATTCCTCAGGCCATCATCTCCGACAACGGTAAACAATTTGACAACGCCAAGTACAGGAAGTTCTGTGCCGACCTCCAGATTCAACCTTGTTTTTCATCCCCTGGCCATCCCCAGGCCAATGGCCAAGTTAAGGTCACCAACCGCTCTCTCCTGAAGATCATCAAAACTAAGCTAGAAGCTGCTAAGGGTCTTTGGGCTGAGGAGCTACCGAATGTACTCTGGGCTTATCGAACTACAGCTCGGACTCCCACTGGGGAAACCTCTTTCCGCTTAACATACAGCGCTGAGGCGGTTATCCCAGTAGAAGTCGGTTTGCCTACTCCCAGGGTTTCACATCCGGATCCAGCACTAACCGAAGAACTCCGTCGGGCTGACCTCGACCTAATTGAAGAACTCAGAGAGACCACCGCTGTCCGACTGGCCTCATACCAACAGCAAATGAGAACACACTACAACCGCAAGGTCCGACCGAGGGAGTTTGCTATAGAGGATCTTGTCTTGAGAGAAGCAACTCTTGCTACCAAAAATCCGACTGAGGGTAAATTGGCAGCCAAGTGGGAGGGACCTTACATTGTGAAAGCCCGACCCCAACCAGGCACTTACCGACTTCAGGACATGGAAGGTCGAGACCTCCCCCACCCATGGAACGCCGAACACCTTAAACGTTACTTTCAATAAGCTTCTATTTTTGCATTGCTCAGTTATTGTATTTTCTTTTTGGAAAAATTCACACATTCTTGATATTCCCCCACGCAATGTAACTTCTTAATTATATATCTCAGTTATCTATATGTTGTCTCAGTAACATTCTTATTTGCAGCATTAAAAGCCTCTGCCAGACAGAGCACTTAAAGCCTCAGCCAGACTGAGCACTAAAAGTCTCAGCCAGACTGAGCACTTAAAGCCTCAGCCAGACTGAGCATGAGCCGCCTCGGGCAGTCCGACCGTTAACACCCTCTGCCGGACCGCGTGCTAAAAGCTCCATCCAGACTGAGCGTGAAGCACTCATCCAGACCTAACATGTAGGGCTCGGTCAAAACCACCCATGCAAAACTTCATACTTGTGGAATTAACTAACACACTTAGTCACAATTTCAGGTCCAAGTCTTCACACCACTTTTTGCTTAGTCAAATTTCAAAGACGTTCTTATCATTTTATTACATTTAACTTTCTTAGGCCTATCATTTTATTACATTTTAAATTTCACTCTGCATTGTGGAGTTCTTAACTTCACTCTGCATTGAGTCCTTATTACAAGCTTCAATTTCACTCTTATTAACAAGGAGTTCTACACACACTTCGCCCACGCCTCATTTATCTAAGATCCACAAGCAAAAATAATCAAATAACAAACACAACTGAAATTTTATTCATTACAGCAATTCATGTACAAAAGTTCATTACAGCAATTCAAAACAAAAAAAAAAACAAAAACAAAACAAAACAAAACATCAAAGTATCTTTTTCTCCTTCCTCCCCAGTTACTCCTCCTCACTGGAGAGGAGGTCTTCTTCTTCAATGCCTTCATCCAGGGGGGTTTGGTCCACATTGTCTTCACCAATTGTTACACTACTAAGGTCTAAGTCTGGGAACAGCTCTTCAGCTCTACGTTTGAACATCTTCCAGTCATTGTCCCAGTACTCAGCCATTTCGTGCTTATAAAAGTCTGACTGCTAGAAACTCTCAATAACTTCTGCTTTAGTTCTGCCTCCAACGGTCGTCCTCGATGGGCCCACCCTCCAGATTCCTGCCTAGCCAGGCTACTCGCGACCGCGGCGTCAACCGCCGTCTGAAATTCGGCAGACCCTTTGAATTGCTCCACTGCTGCGACGCACAGATCGGGATAAGCCGCCCTTTTAGAGGCTGCCTGTGCCCTCTCTTCGTCCAGCTCTTTTTGCAGGGCCACCCTTTCTGACGCCGCCTTCGCCTTTTCCGCCTCCAATTCCTTCTTCAGGCTCTCCTTCTCCGCCGTTGCCTGCACTCTCTCTGCTTCTAACTCCCTCCGAAGCCTCCCTTTCTCCTCCACCGCCTTGGTGCGCTCGCCCTCCAGTTCCCTCTGGAGATCGCCCACTTTGCCATCCGCCTCATCCTTTTGCCTGACCAGCTCCTCATTACTACTCATAGCCTCTTCATGTCGCTCGACTGCGACGGCGCAGGCTCTTTGGGTCTCGTCCAACTTCTTCTGCTCGCTAGCCAGTTGGAACTCGAGCGACACAACCTGGCGGCGTATGTCCTCCAGCTCCGCCTTAACCGCTTGCAGCTCAATGTGGGCACTCTCCCAACTTACACTCTTCTTCTTTAACTTCGCAAGCTGAGCCTTGGCCTTATCTGCCTTGAGTTTGGCAGCCCCCGCCTTCCTCAGCAGGGCCCCTGCTAAGGTGGTTACCTCCATTTGAGCAGAGTATAACCCCCTTAACAGTTCAGCCTCGTTGAATCGGGAGGCCGAGCGCAAGGCTGCCTCTTCTACAATCCCTACAAGGCGGTCTGCCCCTGCCCTGGCTGAGCCTTCTTCTCCCTCCAGCCTCCCGGCTACCGCGCGCGCATGATAAATAGCCGTGGCCACACGAACCCCCCCTTCCTGGGGGTCGGGCCTCCCCTGAACCTGTTCCCTCCCGCTCGGCGCCGCCTCCCCCACCCCAGCCTCCGCTTGTACTGGTGGACCCACCTCCACAACCTCCACCGTTGGGATGATCTCCACTTCCTCTGGGGCGTCCTTTGCCGCAGACTCCTCTGCATCCGTTGGGGCCACCTTCGCCCTCTTGGCCCCAGACTCCTCTGCAGCCTCCTCTGGAGCCCCCCTCTTCTTCTTCTCCTTCTTTTTCTTCATGACCGTCACAACCCCTCTGGCCTTTTCCTTTATAGGGTCTACAGGCGGCGGAAGCGGCTCAAAGCTACCCAAGTCTTTTTCCCCCAAAGGCCTAGGGCGCGGTCGGATCCTCTCCCGCGAGAGCGGTTCAGCCGGTCGGCCCCTCTGCGCCTCTATCAACTTCGCGGCCTTGGCCATAATGGCTCGATCCTCCATCTCCTGTGCTCTTCTCCTCTCTTCCAACCCCCCCCGGTCGAGGTCTCCACCTTTCGGCTGCGGTCCCAACCCCGCCTCAAACAGTGCTGACGGCTGGACAAGATCGTCCCATCTGGCTTTCTCTCTCTCTCTCCACTCCCTCACTTTCTTCACCCTCTCTTCCGCCACCACCCCTAGCCTAGACTCCATCTCGTCCTATTTGGCCTTTTCTCTCTCCCTCCACTCCTTCACCCTCTTCACCCTCCCCTCTACAGCTGCCCCCAGTTTTGGCTCCACCGACCTGATGGGTACTTTCCAAATGGTGCGCACTCCAAGCCCCCCATTGGCAGACACGTAGAACCACTGTGGTCGCCACCCCTTGATCGATGACGGTAGCCCCGCCACCAACCCTCTCCCCACTGATGCCTGCAGAGTGACCCATGTCTCCTGCTGCCCCGAGGCCTTATAACATGCAAAGAATTCGTCTACTGTCATGGCCTCCCCTCCATTCGCTTTCGGCCACGCACTTGCGCAGACTAGCAGGATCTTCCATGCGTTGGGCATTAGTTGCCTCGGTGCTACCTCCAGACGGTTGAGCACATCCACCACCACTTGCGGCAGTGGTAACCTCAGTCCACCCTTCAGAGCTTCCTCATAGAGAGAAAACTCTCCTGGCCTGGCGTCAGACGGCCTTTCCGTTGATGTCGGCAGCAATAACTCCACTTTCCCCAGGGATCTAGTATTTTTCACGGATAGCCTCCAACTCCGCCCCAGTAATCGTGGATTTGTCAGCCTTCGTATGCCAATGATCTGGTTCCGCCTGGCTGATTGGCTTTGGAGCTGCTATCATGGTGGAACCGTGGGGTCGTACCACCGACTCCCCCACCCTCTCTGTCCTATACTGCGCCGCTAGCTCCACAGCATCGTCATCTCCAAGCGGGTCCACCCTGACAATCGCACTCCCTTCTTCGGCCATTTCTGTGGTATGTTTGCGAATCGCTTCGGCGGTAGGAACAAGAAAATTGAAAAAGTGTTGCAGAGGTGTATTGTGAGCAACAAAGGAATTCACACTTGGAATATTTTGATTTTTCGTACACAAGTAGGTGAATCGAATAATGCCAAAAGCCCACGGTTTGCCCGTATTCCAAGGGTCCCAATTAATTTTCACCAGTTTGAAAGCTTTTCAAAATCATCCGCCAAAACCGTCTCTTCAACACCCATAATGACCTAACGTTTCGTTTCTGATCCAACGCCTAATCTTCCCCCCATACGGGATGTGGCCACGTGTACGACCACGATGCATTGTCCACTCCCCTTACCCTGTCTTTTTTACTTCAAATCATCACTTGCCACGCCACCTCTTGAGCCCTGCGCCAATCCGCTCGGCCTTCTTGCGCGGTCACCCCTCCTCACGGTCGGCCCCTTAGCTCGGCCTGTCCTCAACGGTCGGCCTTCTCATGCGGTCGCCCCTCTTCACGCTCGGCCCTTTAGCTTGGCCTTCCCGCGCGGTCGCATCTCCTCCAGGTCGGCCCTCCGCTTGGCCTTCGCGTGATCAGCCCTCTCCACGGTCGGGCCATCTTACGCTCAGCTCACACTCTTCACAGTTTATAGGCAAGAATGCCATCATGATGGTGTCTTGGAAGTGGATGATGGCCCTGCACTCACAATCGTCGTCCACTCAATTCCTTTACCATTTCTTTCCAGCAAACTTCATCATCTTGCACATATACATTGTCTTCACTTTCCAGCACAGGCAGCCATGAAATTCTATCCAGTGCATCAAGGTTTGGTACAATTGGATTGACTTCTTTTCTCCAAAAAAATATTTTGGAAGAAATGCTTCCATCAAGAATGGAACTTAGAACCTCTTGAATCAGATCAGATAAGCTAATTAGTCTAGACAATCAATATAATTAAATTGTAAGAATATAAGATCTATATACTAGAAATCAAAATACTATGAATATAATTAACTACTCAAACATAAACTTGGATACATACCGTTTGATTCCGTTATTGTCTTGAGTTTTGCTTCTTTGAAAGATGATGGTATTCACAATCGGAAAACCTTAGCACCAGCTCTTCCCCTCCTTCTCCTAATCTTTATGTTGTCTTTTCAATATGGCTGACAACCCTTTGATCTACATATATATAGATATATGTAAACCCTAATAAGAATAGGAAAGAGGACTGGGCCTAAATAAAACAATTACTGGGCCCTCCCATTAAGGAATCTAGTTCTCTCCACCCGAGCTCCAGCACATGCACATGTAGCCATGAAATTCTATAAGGTACATCAAGGCGTGGTACAATTGGATTGACTTTTTTTCTCCAAAAATATATTTTGGTAGAAATGCTTCCATCAAGAATGGAACTTAGAACCTCTTGAATCAGATCAGATAAGCTAATTAGTCTAGACAATCAATATAATTAAATGTCCCTTTTTAATCATAAGTGCTCTTCTTCCTTTATTTATCATCAAACTCTTGAAATATCCCAATGCATCAACAATGCAACACCATCCTCATGTGCCAATTCATCATCCATGAACCTGCAAGATAGCAATTAAAATAAAATAAAGGAAAAGAATGGAGGGGTTGGTGGCCAGCCCGTTGGTGAAAGTGGTGTAGTGCGGCCCTAAATGATTCCCCATTTTTTATTATTTTATTATTTAATAAATTAATAAAAAATATCTAAAATATATTATTTATAACAATTTATATACCATCGCACAAAATATGTATGTACAATTATTTATTTATAAATAAATAAATAAATTGTATGTACAGTGTGCAGTGGGGATATGATTTAACTTCCATTTTTGTTGCATGTGAAAGTTTGATAAATTGTATGTACAATTATTTATTAAAAAAAAAAAGTAAAATAAATAAATTGTATGTACAACTTACAAAAAGGTTTAACTTTGTTATTTTGTTGTTTTTTTTCTTCAATCTAGTTAGCTAAGAATATGCAGTATGCATGTGTGGAGGTCTGTGCATCACATCTTTTCTCATCATTATTGGGATTGGTGCTCTAAGTGACTTTTTCACTCAATAGACAAGAAAATTCATAGGCTAGTAGAAGAAACTTTGGCCTTACTTGATGGAGCATGTAAGTCCTTAAAACTGAATGCATTCAGTGGTTTAACAACTAAATCTGAAAATTGATTGGAAATGGGTCATAATTTTAAGTCAGCAAGATTTGACTTATCGTTGAATGCTGAATATGCTCAGTGGAATGTAATTTTTAATTTTATCAACAACCAACATATTTATATTTTAAGGCATGAGATTGTTTTCTTTCTCTCAACAGCTTAGAAATGGGCAGATGACAAAATGTGGGCTTGGCAAATTGAGCATCCCCACTCCTTTCTCTTTTGTCCCCTCAACTTTCTTGCCAAACAAGGGAAACCTCCCTCCTCCCTTCCTCCCTCCCATTGCTGAAAAGTAAGACTGGCTCTTTCTTTTTTTTAAATGGTCTTCTGTGATTTTAATTAGCACCTGTTTAAATTCATTTGGATTCAGTTAGACTGAAGTATATCTAAAATGTCAAAGGCATGCTTGGGTTAAGGACAACTAAATGTTCACATAATAACAAAAGCTGGGTTCAACACCAATGGATCTTGCCCGGTTGAACTTGGCTAAAAGTGGACAAATAAGTCGGAATGCACTCTGCCCATGTGGTTCCAAAAAGCGATACAACCAGAACTTTCTATTTCCCGAAACTTTCTATTGACATTAAATTAGGATTAGCAAGACAAGCATGCAAACTGCTGAATAGTAGAGCATTAGTGCCGGTTCTTTGTTTCCATTGAAATATAATGCTTGCTGGATTCCTGTTTTAAGAGAAAATATGGCTTTATCAGGTAGGCAATCTAGGCAATCATTCGTATTGAATCATTTCTATTTTCAAATAGTTTTTAAAAATTTTCCCACCAATATAAAAGTTGCAAACTGTCATGCACTACCAATCTCACTGTCAGGACCCAAACCCGCCCCTATAGGTTTAACGTTATGACCGGCCGGTAATCATAGATTACCTACGGCCTCCATAGTAAAGAATCTCTTAATATTAAGTATGGGGCTTAGCGGAAGTTTAAAATGATATTGAAATTATCCATTGAGCTGTGCGTATATGTAGAAAACTAGTATAATAAGTAAAGTTTTGTTCCAAAAGTACATCCATTGCAGTCATACAAAAATTCATGTCTTACAAAAATACAACCCCAACTCTATACAAATACGAAATCACTGAACACAAAAAGGGGTTCGACTAGCATGGCTCCACCCAAGCCTAGTTACTTCGCTTAGAAGCTCCACAAAAGGCTGACCTGGGTAGACTCGAGGCTTTCCTAACTCTATTGTTCGGCTTGCCCACCTACATATATATACAAATAAATAGTGAGCTAGAGCTCAATGAGTAATAACAGAATAAAGAGGTTATATGGATGAAATTCATTATCACTACGAGTACAATACTAGTCATCAATAATCATTTCAGTCATACATGTGGCGCATTCATTTAAGTAATAATATTTTAATAACAATGGATCACAATGGGTCAATTCCATGGACCACGATGGTCTAACACTAGAGATCTCTGTGTGCTTCGGTCAAGTCAATGGCCTTAGTATTAATCTCCCCCAGGCAAGGGTCAATGGCCTTGGTATTAGTCTCTCCCAGGCGAGGGTCAATGTTCAATAGGTGTCACAAAACAACGTGAACTTCGTTCATCTATAGAAAAATATCATTTTGATAAACCATTCATTTGATTACATATAACAATAAGGAATTCAAAATAGATACGACATGAACATATCTTTATAAAGTTGCTACTCACAGTGGTTTGTGGTGTCATTAAGCCTTGGACACCCACCTAGACAAAACACATAACAAAGGCACAATTGAAACACCACTTCAATTTAATTCAATTCTTCTCATATGTTTCTTACTCATTCTATGATTATGTGAGTCTAAATTGTGTCTAAGAATACTCGGAGTGGCATGAGGATGCAAATATGCACTTAAAAGAGTTGGTAAAATTTTGCTGAGAACAGGGTCTCCGCTCGAGCGCAACTTCCTTCGCTCAAGCGGGGTTTCACAAACAAAGGTGGTTGCTCGAGTGTAACTTCTGTCGCTCAAGTGGTTTATAAAAATATTGGTTACATGAAATTCCCGCTCGATGGTCGCTCAAGCGGAAAACTGAGAAAAAGGGTCCTCGCTCGAGCGCCACTTTGGTCGCTCGAGCGGCCTGTAAAATTTCATGAAACTTCTGGGAGCTCGATTTTCATGCTTGAGCGAGGCTTTTCTCACTCAAGCGAACAGCACGAATTCTGGAATTTCCAGAACTGTGTTTGAACTTCAAGGTTGATATTCAAAGCCCCAAAACTTGTGTTTTTGGTACAAAAACTTGGAAAATCATTATATAACATGAAAACATTTCCAATTTGAAACCATTTGTTCAAAATCATGCTTCAATTGGCCAAGTTCAAGCTTAAATTTTCAAGTTGAAGCCATACATGTTATGGATTGAGCTCCTTCATGTTAAAACACCACCAAGTGATATGAAATGCATGAATTCATGGATGATCTTCAAACTCATGCCTCCTAAGCTTCATGCATGTATGAATTTTAAGAAATCTTAGCTAAAAACTGAAAGATTAAACATGCATGTGCATAATTCAACTCAAATTCATCATATCCATGATAATTCATGCTCAATCTACCCAAATGATTCCCCAACTCCATGAACTTAGTTTATATATGACTTGATTCCAAGAATTTGGCTTGAGTTTCATACCTAATGTGTGAATTCAAGTGTTGGACTAGCTCAATTCATCAAAACTCTAGCAATTTACTTCAGTCTCCTTTTTCTCTCTCTAAATGTTGAACTCTCCTCCCTTCTCTCTCAATTCTCAGCCAAGTGTGTGTATAAGTGAGCTCATAAGCTTATTTAGAGCTATTTATATGATGTGATTAAGTTAGCCTAATCACATATGATTAAGGTTAACTAGGTAGGCTTAATTCTAGTAAAATCAATCAGTTTATTCTATTTATTTTGATCCAAATAAATTTTTCCATTAAAGTTACCATAAAATTCTAAATATTCTAATTAGCCTATTGGACTAGTCAATTTCAATTTCTAAAGTCATCTGAGCTCTCAATTTCTGTATCTAAGTTGTCAATTCGGACAAATATTCCATGTAATGACAGATAATCACAAAATTAAGCATGTAATTGCATAAATAAACACACAATCATGCAATTAGACGTAGTAAAGTATCATTATACACTAGTTCGGTGGTCGGGGTCATCACACCCACCACCAGCATGACATACTGCACATCTATTGACGTATGTCATTTTTCAATAAATGATGGTTGAAAAATCTGTTCTGCTCATGTTCTAAGTCCAAGAACCAAGACATCACAAAAGAAAAAAAAAAAAAAAAACAGATTCAAGAAATAGTTTTGGGTTTGAATTTTAAGTTTTTTTTTTGTGTGGTAACATTGGAAGGAAAACTACAAACAAAGGGCTAAGCCATTTCACTAGATAATCCAATTATGTCTCTCACTAGCAAGCCTCTAATTTCAGCTGGCAGTTCATTCACCCCCAGCATATCTTCAGGTTGTTCTGCTCCGAGTTTGGCTAGGGCGTCCGCACATAAGTTTCCTTCTTTACAAATGTGTTGAATTGTGCATTCACAACCTCTAAACAGGATTTTTGCATCATCCACCAAATTTCTAAAGGGGTAGTTGTCCACAGTTTCTTCCTCCATTAGCTTCACGACTAAGGTTGCATCTGTTTCTATCAATACATTATGTTGGTGATGATTACAAATAAAACACCAGAAAATACAAATAATAAAAATTACAATAACTATTATAAGGGCCGAGGCGCGGGAAATTCGCTCTCTTTAAGGAGATTCAAGCCCTCTGCAGTTAGGCAAAGTCTCACACCGGTGCAACAGAAAAAACCTTGACTTGTCCCCCTCCCCAGGATACAACAGCCCGACTAAGTCGTATGTTTCACCAATACTGCACAATTGGTTGAACCCAAAGCTTTATCACATACACCCTTTTTTATTTGTCTGATAATCTCACACAAGACCTAATAAAGCAACCAAAACCTCTTCACCCCACCAAGATAAGAAGATAGCTCAATATATATATATATATATATATAGGAGAGAAAGCTTGGAGGGTTTTTCTTGGTGGATAATAAAAGGAAAGGAAATTGGTGGGCAATTTCCTTAGAAGACTTGGAGACTTGATGGATAAGAATAAGAAAGGAAATAGGTGGGCAATTTCCTTGGGAGACTTGACTTGACTTGGCGAAGACTTGACTAGGCAAAAAAATGAAAACTTGGAGGGAAAGAAAAGAAAATCAAACCTATAACACATTATAATATTAAAATACCTGCTAACATTCCCCCACCTATTTTAATATATAGGTAACAAAAACTGAGATTATTAGGCAAATAAGGATATTATGCATCATGGTAGGTGTGCTCTGCATTGAACCTCCATTAGTGAAACAATAATATCTACTCCAAAGCCAATAGTATGCTCAACATTGAACTATGACTGCTTATGGGAAATAAATAATTATTGCACACACATAATATTCCAAGTGTTCACATAAGCTTTAAGAGCTAGCACATTACGGCCTTGTGCGATCCTAGGATTCATGAGTGTGTTTGAGAATTAGCCCAAATCTCATAGGTAGCGGCCCCCACTACCACACTCACATAGATGAATTCTGTCAAGGGTGCTCCTGTAACTATGACACCCCACTCAATAAGAGCTATAGAAATTCATTAAGAGTTTTTTAATAACTCAACCTCTATAACGTTACAGGATATATGCACTTACATCATAAGGATGGGTAAAAAGTAATTTAGTGCATTTTTCACGGCCATCATATGATCGTTTTTCTCATTGAACCCAGTTACAGGATCTCTGGTGCCTGGGTTGAGTATCCTCATACATGGCTCCTGCTATATTCAATGGGCTTCAACCCCATCCCCCTCGATGTATTTCAGACTCTATCTCTTGCTAAGGCCTTAGTCAATGGATCTGCAAGATTATCACCAGATTTAATATAATCCACATTTATGATGTCATTATTCATATAAGATCTCACAGTACTGTGTTTCCTTCTAATAGGTTTGGATTTACCGTTATAATAACGGTTATTAACTCGACCAATTGCTACGGTGCTATCACAATGAATCAATATATATGGAATTGGTTTTTCCCAACAAGGGATTTCGTTTAACAAATCTCTTAACCAATTTGCTTCTTCAATGGCTGTAGCTAAAGCAATAAGCTCAGCCTCCATTGTTGAATTAGCAATAATGGTTTGTTTTTTCGATTTCCAACATATAGCACCACCTCCCAATGTAAATAAGTAACCAGTGGTTGATAATGAATCACCTGACAAGGTATTCCAATCGGCATCACTGTAACCTTCAAGTACTGCAGGATACTTATTATAAAGCAAGCCATATTTTATGGTACCAAATAAATATTTCATAATCCGCTCAATGGCTAGCCAGTGATCACTGTCAGGCTTGCTAGTAAACCTGCTAAGTACTCCAACTGCATAGGCAATGCCAGGTCTAGTACAGTCAGTTGCAAGCTACCAATCATACTAGCATATTCCTTTTGATTAATACATCCTCATCTTTTTCAATAGGAAATAAACGCACATGAGGATCAAAAGGAGTAAGAACATGCTTGCACTTATAAAAATTATATTTTCTCAAAATTTTCTCAACATAATGCGACTGATCAAGAAATATACCATCACAAGTTTTGATAATTTCTATTCTCAAAATATAATTAGCCTCACCAAGATCTTTCATATCAAAATGGCTACTAAGCATATTTTTAGTTTCCACCATGATATGCAAATTAGAGCCAAATATAAGTAAATCATCCACATAGAGGCTAATAATGACATGTGAATTTCTTCAGATTTATAGTAGATGCATTTATCACATTCATTCGTTTTATAGCCATTCTCAATCATGCAGGAATCAAATTTCTCATGCCACTGTTTAGGGGCCTGTTTTAAGCCATATAGGGATTTAACTATAGCTTGCACACTTTGCTTTCTTGATCGGGTTCCACAAAACCCTCAGGTTGATCCATATAGATTTCTTCACCCAGGTCTCCATTTAAAAAGGCTGTTTTAACATCCATTTGATGAATTTTTAGATCATGAATTACAGCCACTGCAATTAATAATCTAATGGATGTAACTCTAGTAACCGGAGAAAATGTATCAAAAAAGTCAAGATCTGCTTGTTGTTTAAAACCTTTTGCAACAAGCCTTGCTTTATATTTATCAATAGTTCCATCCGGTTTAAGTTTTTTTCTCAAAACCCATTTACAGCCAATAGTTTTACAACCTGGTGGTAAATCTACTAATACCCAAGTTTTATTGGATAATAATGATTCCATCTCATCATTTACAGCCTCATTCAAAAAAACAGAGTCAGGAGATGCCAAAGCTTCTTGCAAAGTTAATAGAGTTTCCTCTACATTAAAAACATGATAATCAGGGCCAAAATCTTTTTCTAATCTGTCTCTTTTACTCCTTCTAGGTTCAAAAACGATAGTATCTTGGTTTTGTAAAAGAGGAGAAGAGGAATCGGTTTCAGATAAAATATTTTCTTGATAATTTTGACCCCCACCATTTTTAGATTTAAAAGGAAATTTTTCTTCATAAAAAATTGCATCACCTTATTCAAAAATTATTTTGTTTTCAATATCAAAAAAATCTATAAGGCTGTACTATTTGTTGCATATCCAAGAAAAGCACAAGTGGCAGCTTTCACACCTAATTTAGGTCTTTTAGGGTCCACAAGTCTAACAAAGCTAGACAACCCCAAACCCTCAAATATCTCAAATTTGGCTTATGCCCTTTCCACAACTCAAAAGGTGTAACTTTCGTTTTTTATGTGGCACTCTATTCATAACATAACATGTAGTTTAAAATTGCTTCTCTCCACAAATTTGAAGGAGCACCTACTTCAATTAGCATAGCATTTGTTAAATCAATTAAAGTTCTATTTTTCCTTTTCTGCTACACCATTAGATGCAGGTGAATAAGGTGGAGTAGTTTCATGGATTATTCCAAAGACTGAGCAAACGAGTTGAATCAAAAGATTCATACTCCCGGCCTCTATCACTTCTATATCTTTTAATCTTTTTACTAAATTGATTTTCAACTTCAAGAAGGAATTCTTTAAATTTTTCAAAAGCATCACTTTTATTTTTCAACATGTATACATAAGTGTATTTTGAAAAATCATCAATAAAACTAATAAAATATCTATTTCCACCACGTGTTAAAATTCCTTCAAATTCACATAAATCAGCGTGAATTAATTCTAACAATTCAGTATTTCTTACCACACTTTTATGAGGCCTTTTAGTTATTTTTGCTTGACTACAAACTTCACATTTCCCAAACTTATTTGTTAGTCTGGGAATTAATCCTAAACTACTCATGACTCCCATATATCGGCTATTAATATGACACAGACGAGCATGCCAAAAATTCATAGAAGACAGCATGTAAACAGAAACATGTGCTTTCTTATTCTCAACATTTAATTTAAACATTCCATCACAGGCATACCCTTTCCCCACAAATATGCCTTTTTTAGTGATTACATATTGGTCAGATTCAATAGTCTGCTTGAAACCAACTTTGTTGAGCAAATAACTCGACATCAAATTTTTCCTCATGGACGGTGTGTACAACACATCTTTTAAAACAAGCACACGTCCAGAGGTAAAATTCAGCTCAACATCCCCACACCCAAGCACCTTGGTTAAACTGGAGTCACCAAGCATAACAGTCCTTTCCTCATTAAAAGGAGTGAAATCTTTAAACCAATCTTTATCATGGCAGACATGCCTATTGGCACTAGAGTCTGCCCACCACCCTTCAACAGATTGAACCATAAAAATATCTGTTATCATAGCCACAAATGGTTCCTCAGTAACATTAGCCTGTGGTCAAGACTGTTGTTTCCGAAATTTGCAAGTTCGAGCAATATACCCACTTTTGCCATACACAAAACATGTCACATTTGTCAGATCTTGTGAAGGGGGTTCTTGGTTCCATTTCTTTTGCCTCGGGTAATTTTTATTTTGTGGCCTTCCAGTATTTTTCTAGATTTTCTTAACTGGCTTCAAGTGACTATTTTTATGAAATCGACCTTTAGGTAAAGTATTTCCAAAAGTTAAATTTACCTTTGCAATGGAATGCTCTTGTGTCATAAGTGCATCTTGTCCTTGTGCTTCCTCCTCCACCCGAATCCGTGTGATTAGAGTCTCCAAGGACATCTCTTTTTGCTTGTGGCGCATTGACTTCTAGAACTCCCTCCAAGATGATGGTAGTTTGTCAACAATACCTGCTACAACAAGATTGTCTCCAATTTTGATGCCTTCGGATCTAACTTCAGCCACTAGCATCTGAAAATCTTGAACTTGCTCCACCACTGATTTTCCATCTATCATCTGATAGCGAAAAAAATAGTTTGCAGCATATTTTTTAGCGCCTGCCTCTTCAATGTCATATTTATTCTGCAAGGCTTTCCAAATTTTCTTGGCAGTGGTGTAAGTAGTATCATAATAATCATAAAATTGATCTGAAAGACAATTCAAAAGATAATATCGACATTTATACTCATCTGTGTTGTGTTTCTCAATTTTTTCAAGATGAGCAGCAAACTCCTCATCGGTCATCTCTTCAGTGGGGACTTTGTTCGGATTTTTCTCAGTTAGGATATAGGCCACCTTGAGGAGACTGAGGTAGAAAAGCACCTTGCCTTTCCATCTCTTGAAATGGGCTCCCTTGAACCGGAAGGGCTTATTGACATCGTCGATATTCTCATTGGGTTTCTCCAGTACTGGCTCCATGACTTTTTTCTATTTGAATCTCCGTAAAATTGTTTGTGTTGATTACAAATAAAACACCAGAAAATACAAATAATAAAAGTTACAATAACTATTATAAGGGCTAAGGCGCAGGAAATTTGCTCTCTTTAAGGAGATTCAAGCCCTCTGTGGTTAGGCAAAGCCTCACACCGGTGCAACAGAAAAACCTTGACTTGTCCCCTCCTAGGATACAACAGCCCGACTAAGTCGTATGGTTCACCAATACTGCACAATTGGTTGAACCCAAAGCTTTATCACATACACCCTTTTTTATTTGCCTGATAATCTCACACAAGACATAATAAAGCAACCAAAACTTCTTCACCCCACCAAGATAAGAAGATAGCTCAATATATATATATGAGAGAAAGCTTGGAGGGTTTTTTTTGGTGGATAAGAAAAGGAAAGGAAATTGGTGGGCAATTTCCTCGGAAGACTTGGAGACTTGATGGATAAGAATAAGAAAGGACATAGGTGGGCAATTTCCTTGGGAGACTTGACTTGACTTGACTTGGCGAAGACTTGACTAGGCAAAGAAATGAAAACTTGGAGGGAAAGAAAAGAAAATCAAACCTATAACACATTATAATATTAAAATACCTGCTAACACATTATACAGGCCCTTTTGTAAAATAACAGTGAGGCCTTTATACTTATTTCTCTTTACATTTTTTGGTTTTTAAGGTGTTGTGGAAAGGATTGAAGAAGGAGAGAGCATACTGAAAGAAATAGAATAAAAATTTGAAGTGCAACTCTGGATAGGTGAGATCATTCTTGGAGAATGCAGAATTTATTGGGAATTCCTCGTGATAGCTCATAAGGGCTATTGGTTCATTTTGCCGACAAGAAAGCATGCATGACCCAAAATGCTTGTTGATTTTTGCTCATTTTGATAAAATGGTCTGCTCATGGGTTTAGTGGCTTCTTGTAGTTTGTACATTGTTCAGGCAGTGATTTCAGGATGGAATAGATTCAACTATTGAATGCTGAAAAACAACCATTGTGTAACTATGTTCATATCTTTGTTTGCACTTACTAGCCTAGGCTTACTTATGCAACTCTTTGAAGTTAGATCACTAGTTTGAAGGTAGAAGGGAGTATATATGTGTATATATATATATGAGCACTCCCGTTTGTGTGTCCCGAGCTTTGGATGTCTTGTCTGGGTACTAAATGGTCGTCGTCTTGGTATTTTTATTTTTTATTTTTTTGTAATATAATTGTTTATATTTTGTCCACTTATTTACAAAGTCAATATTAGATTTGATTCAATAGTAATGGGTATACAAAATTTAAATATTTGATTTACAAAAAAAATGCTGAGGTGGAACTTAAAGAGTAAAATATGTTGCTTGGATTGTTCTCTTTGATCCATAGTCAGACTGAAAAGAAGTAATTCTTTCTCTATATATATATTAGAAAAAGATTTATAAGTCATTGTTTCTTTTTCATTAAGTCTGTGTTTGGATCTTTTTAGATTTGTGGAAGAAAAAAAGAATTTTTTTTTTCTTCTTTCTAAAAATTTAGTATACATTTTTATAAAAAAAAAATTGGGTAAATTACAAACACACCTTTGAGGTATAGTTAAAACATGGATTGCCTCCTACAATTTGAAAAATTACAAATATTCTCTTTTAAGAGTTTTTTATTTAACAGAATTAATTAGAAAAATGAAATTTTTAACTACTCTCACAATAATAAAATTACTTAAATTATTAATTCAAATATATTTCTAGCATCATTAAAAACTATTAATTGACTTGATGATTTATTGATAAAAACTGTCATTTGTTATGAAAACGTCAGGGGGCGGGATATAATTTTTAGAAATATAAGAGGCAATGTGTATTTTAAGTAAATTTCAGAAGGTGTATTTGTAATTTATCTATTTTTTATATAAATATTTTACATTTTAAGTGCATCTAATTTAGGTACATCTTAAAAAAAAAAAGATAAAAATATATTTTTTTATTAAAGATAACAAAATAGAAAAAATAAAAAATTGTATTTGAAAATTTGCAGGTCAATAAATTGTAGCGTTTGCCATGGAAGTTTCTCTAAACCAGTAAGAAAATTATTAGAAAGATCTAAATCCTTCAATGAATTTTTCCACACATCCAATACCCATTTTGGAACTTCACCACCAATTTTGTTGTTTGAAAGGTCTAGAGAAAGCAATTCAGCCTGTACTCTCAAGAAGTTTGAAATTCGCTTGAGTTGCAAGAAGCTAATCCTATAGTGTGAAATTTGGGCATGGTAGAGTTGACACTGTTGTTGATGCTCAATAAGAGACCATTATGTGAAAGGTCAAGATGGGATAGATATTTTAGCTTTAGAAGCTTATCTATCTCCACAATACCACTTGAGTTATTTGATGAAAGTGACAAGTGTGTCAGGTTCACGGTTCATAAACAGATCCTGGAATTTGTCCTTGCAACTTATTGTCTCTCAATTCTATAGAAACCAGTGAAGGTGGAGTAGATAACCAAGATGGTATTGTCCCATTGAGTGAGTTATTTTTTAAATCAAGGTAAGCTAACCTGGAAAGCCCAATTGCACACAAAGGAATGGGACCTATTAGCTGATTTCCAGAAAGGTCCAAGAAAGCAAGTTGGCTCATGTTGCCAATGGAATCTAGTATTTATCCGTTCAAATTGTTATTAGAAAGAAACAAGTGAATAAGCTCTGCAAGGTTTGAAATCGACAAGGGGATTTGACCGCTAAAACTATTATACAAGAAGTACAAATTGGTGATTTGTTAAGGTTCCCAAGAGAAGCTAGAATGGACCTTGAAAAGTGGCACTCAATGAGGTACACACTATTCAAGGCTTTAAGATTGTTGATTGAATCAAACACTTGACCAGAAAAACTTGTCCTGAAGAGATCAATAATTTGAAGGGAACTAGTTATATTAAAGTTTGGAAGTTTACCTGTGAGGTCCCTGTTATCACATACCTCGAGCTTTTGTAGGTTTGGGAGGTGGAAAATGTTTTCTGGGAATTTCTCACGCAGTTGACAAGAAGCAAGACTGAGATGTCAAAGAAGATAGATTTAACAAAGCATGAGGTAAAGGTGACAAGATATCCAATGCATCAAGGTGTAGTTCTCTTAATTGGATTGGGTTCTGAAGGAGCATATTGAAAGTGTGTTGTTCAAGTCTCCCCTCATGAATACTAGAAAAATCGAGCGAAATCCATTTGGACAGGTGGGAGATTTCTGAAGAAATTCGACCTGAAAATAAAGAGTTTGAGAGGTTGAGATGGGTCAAATTCATGAATGATCCAAACTTAGATGATATTCTAGAGAATCTGATGTCATTGAAGGCAAGATTGAGCTTCTGGAGCTGACGAAGGTGGAAGAGGCTGCTATTGGTTTGGATGGTGCCCTGAAGCTCATTACGACTGAGGTCAAGTCCAATTACATGACCATTCAACCAGCCGCACATGACCCCCTGCCATGAGCAATAATCAATATTCTCATTCCAGAACTCTATTTTAGGATGAGAATAAGATTTACATTGTAAAAAAGTAAAGCTACTTATGACAAATGTTTTTTTTAAATTGGAGTAGTGCGAATCTCTAATCCTCAAGGCACGTGGGGCATGCAGAAGTAGAAGAAGACAATGATGATGAACATGTAAGAGCTTAAGAAAAAGAGAGAAACAACAGAAATTGATAAAGCAATATTAGCCAACTCATTTCTCCTTATGGGAATCAAAGATATAAGAATGAATAAGTTGGATATTTGATTATGGAGAAGGATAAGAGTAATTGTATTCTTCTTATACACACTGCTAAGTAACAGTAAGTCTTTCTTTGGTGAAGCCTGTCAAAGTAAGGCAACCATGTAAATTGTAATTATCCACTCTTCAAACAAGCTTGTCTTTCATCAATGTTTGGTACGACAAAAAATGAATATCAACTGAACAATTTTCCGTTGATCATGAAAAAAAAAGTTTATTTGGGTAAAAAATATTTTTGAACTAAATTCTTTTCCTACTAACGATATCAAACGATCTCCACCTCCACCACCTTACCACTATTACCGCTAACACTACAACCACAATTTTCAAATGTATAAAACCGCCTCCCTTGAAGAATTGGTCCTGCTAGTTGGTTGTCCGAAAGGTTTAGTACCTCAAGAAACATCAAATTTGTCAATTACCTTCTTACTGGTAAAATCAAAATTTCCAATTTTGTAAATGTTTCTGGTTTAACACTGGGAATAGTCTATTTATCTAAGGCTTCCCTAATGTCCAAGTAGGCTACAAGTTCTGCTGCTTCTGATGTAGAAGCTACTGTATTGGCTACGGTTGTGAGAGTGGATTCTGATGGCTCTATGCTCATATTGGTTGTATAGTGACCATATATGTATAATTTAAATAAAATATAATAACAATACCAATTATGATAAACTGGCTTTGATACCATCTAGTGACTCTCTAGCAGACCCTGTCATTCAGGAAATCCATGTATCTGAAAATCAAATACCCCATGGAGTGTATGAAAACAGAAGGCCTTACAGCCCAACAGCTAGTGACATGAATTTTGAAATATAATGGATTTCACAATAGGTAGTGAACTCAGAAAACAATTAAACTAGGATTTTATGCAAGATAAATAGCAGGAATTTAGGACATGGTATTTTAAGATCCATAGTTCTCCAGAACTTGAATAGTTTAAAAACCCGTATTATTTTCATCTTAAAAAATATCAGATAATAAAACCTTTTGTTGAATGGTATTATGAATATGCAACTGTAATGGAATATCTTCCATCATCAGAATTAAATGTTTTGGACAACTTACAGAAATCTTGGACTGCTACAAATGGTCAAACCATTAAATCTGTACACCCTCCTCCTTTATCTGTTGAATTAGCACCGGGGGTAAATTATTCCAGTCAACCTTTACACATTACCGCTTTTGTAAAACCACCTAATGGATGTGAAAAACAAGACATTATTTGGGTCAAAGATCTTGCCCCAATAATGAAACAAAATAATTATACAAATCTTCATTTACAAACAGTAGGTAATCAACTAAACCGAATTGAAACATCTATAACAGAACTAATTTAGGTTCAAAACATTGACCAAAAGAAACTTGCACTAGAACTTGTACATCCTGTTAATATTAAACCACCCTTAGAAGTTTCTAATTTCTAATTAAGGTTAGTTAAATAGGACAATGAATTTCTAGATGTTCTTGTGAATAAAATCAAAGACATGAAACTAGGACAATCCAGTGCTCAGATCAATATGTTAAGCAGTCAGCATAACCAGTAATCTCTAGATGTGGATGAGGATGATGTATTGTCACCCTCTCATATTCTTGAAATTCAGAATAATTTTCTAGACATCCAACATGTAAATAAAACCTATTTCCCTAAACAAACATCTCGCATGGCTTTAACCGAACCTAGTAGGTATTATTACTCCCGACCTACACCCTAGGGTATTTTATATGAAGAAGATTTTCTTCATTCCCAGAAAGCCTACCATGGCAAGACTATTTACGAATGGAATATTGATGGTTATACCAAATACCAGATATTTGAAACCATCCACCAGATTATGATGTATGCCACTGTTTGCAAGCAAAATGACAATTCTGACAGCCAAATCGCTCACTTTATTGTCAATGGTTTTACTGGTATCCTTAAAGGCTGGTGAGATAATGTTCTTACCATTACACAACAAAACGAAATTCTTAATTCCTTTCACGTAGATACCGATCCCATAACATGAACTGTCAGAAATAGAGAAGATGTAGTTTACACTCTTACCCAAACCATCCTCTATCATTTTGTAAGACCAGATGTAGCTAACAGTGATAGGAGTAGAGAACTCCTACAGAACCTTCGTTGCCCATCTCTAACCCATTTTCGATGGTATAAAGATGTGTTTATGTTAAAAGTAATGCAATGCGAGGATGCTAACAGTGAACACTGGAAAGCCAAATTCATTGATGGTCTTCCTAACCTTTTTGCAGAAAAGATCCATAAAAAACTAAGGAATCGCCATAATAGGATATCTATCCCTTACAACCAGTACACTTATGGTCAACTCATATGTATCATAGTTAAAGAAGGTCTTTCCCTTTGTAATGACCTTAAACTCCAGTATCTTATGAAAAAAAATAGTATTTAACAGGTAGAAAATAATTAGGTGAATTTTGTGATCAATTCGCCTATGAAACCAAAATTCAGTATCCTTCTAAATCTAAAAAACAGAGACAACATAAACCATATAAAAAATCTTTTCGAAAATCATACTCCAAACAGAACAACTATAATCCCCAACAGTCTTATCAAAGGCCTAGAAAATTAACTAAAGGTAAACATAAATCTTATCCAAAGAAAGATAAATCACAAATCACTTGTTATAAATGTGAAGCAACAGGACATTATGTGAATAAATGTAGGGCCAAATTAAAACAGAAACTTAATGAGATGTCCTTGGATGAACATCTTCAACAACAGATTTTACAAACTCTTTCTGATGAAGATAGTACGTCTAGTTCAGATGATGGTTTAGTAGAAATTTATTCCCCATCTGAGTCTAGTTCTGGCTCAGATACTCCAGAACAATGTCCTTGTAAGATCAGTAATGTGAATGCTCTACATGCTCTAACCGAAGCAAATTATTGGAAAACAATAGTTGAAATGAATGGTTTAGACTTAAGAAGACCCAGCCTCAATGTCTTAACTGGTGACTAGAAATCTATGCTAGAGTTAACAGACCAAATTAAGGATCTCGAGATGAAATTAAAATTCCTAGAAATATGTTATCAAAATCATAAAACAGAAGAAATAGTTCCAATTGAACATTACAGTATGCAAGAAGTTCTTAACCGCATGGAAATTTCTCAATCAATTGAAAAACCAGTAACTATCCAAGATTTAAAAATGGAAATTAATGTATTAAAAACAGAATTAAAACACCTTCAAACAGCTAACCAATCAATTCTTAATGATATTAAAAAAATTAATAGTCAACTTAAGGATAAAGGACAAACTTCAGAACAAAACTTCAGAACAAAAGAAAAGTCAAGATAAACCAGAAAATCAGTATTTACTGCTTATAAATCAAATTACCTTCCAGAAATTGTATATCAGTATCACTTTTATAATAAAAACTGATTTTATTATTAAAGATTCCATCACCTTTATTGATAGTGGTGCTAACATGAATTGTATTCAAGAAGGATTAATTCCTACTAAATATTTTCAGAAAACCACTCAATCGTTAACCAATGCAAGTGGTGATTAGTACCGGAAGCTTTTATCTGTAATCAAGGCATATGGCTTCCCACTTCTTTTGTCCTTATCAGAAACATGTCTCAAAGCATTATCTTAGGGACTCCATTTTTATGTTTATTAATGCCTATTACAAAAATTGATTCCATAGGCATTCATACAACAATCAGTAATCAATCCATTATTTTTGAATTCATAACAGCACCTTATACTAAAGAATTAGATCAAATTAAAGATCTAGTTAATTTCAAAGAAAAACAAATCAATTTTCTTCAAACAGAAATCAATTTTCTCACTATTGAGGAAAAATTACAGCAATCATCTTTACAGACTAAAATTAAAATAATTGAAAAAGCATTTCAAACAAAAATTTGTAGTGATATTCCCAATGCTTTATGGGAAAGAAAGAAGCAGATAGTTTATATTCCTTATGAACCGAAGGTAGAGGTCAAACAAAGTGGTTCCAAGGAAGTTCTAGACTAAAGACGCCCTCGGCTAAACTCACACCAAGCAGGGTACAAAACATGCTGTAACACTTAAACAAACAAGGACAAGACTCGAAATGCAAGTTTACAAGACAGATTCACATGAATGCATATGAGTATGGTTAGGATAGCGTGAGGGTTATTACACCATTTCTGTGTTTACTAATGCCTGTCACCAAGATAGATTCCATAGGCATTTACACAACCATCAGTAATCAATCTATTATCTTTGAATTCATAATAAAACCTTATACCAAAAAATTAGATCAAATCAAAGATCTAGTCAATTTTAAAGAAAAACAAATTATTTTTCTTCAAACATAAATTAATTTTCTCATTATTGAGCAAAGATTACAACAGTCGTCTTTACAGAATAAAATTAAATTAATTGAAAAAGAATTTCAAACAAAAATCTGTAGTGAAATTCCAATGCTTTTTGGGAAAGAAAGAAACACATAGTTTCTCTTTCGTATGAACCAGACTTTGATGAACAATTCATCCCAACCAGATCTCGCCCTAGTCAAATCAAAAAAGAATATTTAGATATGTGTAAAACCAAAATTCAAAATCTCCTCCATAAGAAGTTAATCAGAACTAGCCATTCTCCTTGGAGTTGTACAGCATTTTACGTTAATTAAAATGCAGAAATTGAAAGAGGTATGCCTAGATTAGTTATTAATTATAAACCACTTAATGATGCCTTAAAACATATTAGATATCCTATCCCGAATAAAAAATATCTTCTTGATAGATTACAAGATACAGTCATATTTTCTAAATTTGACTTAAAATCAGGATGTTGGCAAATACAAATTGCAGAACAGGATAGATATAAAACTGTTTTTACTGTACTTTTTGGGCATTATGAATGGAATGTTATGCCATTTGGTTTAAAAAATGCACCATCATTTACTCCTAATACATAATTTTCTATCTGTTATATTGATGATGTTCTTGTTTCTCCTCATCAATAGACCAGCATCTTAAACATCTTAACATTTTTAAGTATATTATCCGAAATGGTTTAATTATATCTACAGCAAAAATCAAACTTTTTCAAACAACAGTACGTTTTCTTGGTCATAATATTCATAATGGAACTATTATACCAATTGACAAAAGTATAGAGTTTGCTTCTAAATTTCCAAATGAAATAAAAGATAAAACTCAATTATAGAGATTTCTCTATAGTCTAAATTATATTTGAGACTATTATCATCAGTTATCTCAGGATGCTGCTATCCTTTACACCAGATTAAAGAAAAATACTTCTCCATGGATAGATGCACACACTGCTACAATTCAGAAAATTAAAACTAAAGTAAAACAACTCTTATGTCTGTCTTGCTTTACCAAATCCAGAATGGAAGAAAATAATGGAAACTGACGCCTCTAACTATGGTTATGGAGGTATTCTAAAACAGTTTAACCCTACCAGTCAAAAAGAAGAATTATTAAGATTTACATCAAGAAATTAGACTAAAGCTGCTCTAAATTATCCAACGATTAAACAAGAGTGTTTAGCAATTGTTAAATCTGTTTTAAAATTTCATGATGATTTATTAAATCAACAATTTTTAATTCGTGTTGATTGTTCAGCAGCCAAACAATTATTTAAAAAAGATGTTCTTAATCTTTCTCATAAACAGATATTTGCAACTTGGCAGAGTACATTATCAGCATTTGACTTTGATATTGAATATATCAAAGGTGAATAGACCTCTCTACCAGACTTCTTAACCCGTGAAGATTTGCAAGGATCATGACCAGTAGAGGTAGCCGTGGCCCAAGTCGTTGGGGCCGAGGTAGGGGCCCTTACCAAAATCCATATACAACAGAATTTCGAGGGCTACAAGCCTCTAACAGTAATAAAGGGGAATCCTCTAGTCAATCTGCTAAGGATGCCCTCCTTACTCCTGAACAGTACATTCCTAACAGTAATTCCTCTAGTCAATCTGCTAAGAATGTCCTTCTTACTCCTGATACCATCTAAGGTGCTTGAACAAGGGTTTAGGCTTAGTACGTCTGTCAACGCTTTACAAGGAAACAATCCTATATGCTCTCTCTACAACATGGATCTATACCTAAACACGACTTGGGTGACATCCCACTAAACTTAACCCAGTTCTACCCTTACAAAGCATAAACCCAAGAATAATACTTCTTCTTTTTTTTTACATTATTATAATTAGTACTAGCATTATTATTATATTAGATTCAAATTCCTACATATATGGTCTCATGATTTACTGTTGAGGTGGGAGAGATCGGTTAGCGGCCGCTAAGCGGCAGATCTATTCTTGGATCCGCTGTTCAGTTAAACTTATCTGTTTATTAATAAATTCTAATTGCTGGTTAATGTTGTAAATACCAATCGTGCAGGTGGTTTGTGTACGAATTACGACGTTGGAGATAAAATTCTAATACTTCATGTAATTCAACAAGTAAATTTACAGATATACATAAATATGAAAGTAAAGAAGAAAATACTTACAATCAGAGTCTTCAAAACAGCATAGTTCGTCAATACTTAATTTATACATCATAAACTGAGGAATTTTACAAGAGGGAAGAGAGGTACACTCCAAAGCACACTGAAAGAGAAAAAAAAAATTAATTCTAAAACCCATTCTGCCTCAACAAGGGTTTTGCTATCCCTTATATAGACAAAAGAAAAGATAAGATAAGATAAGGTGAGGACATGTGGCGTGTCCTTGTTGGTTGGAGTCGATCGTCCATATCCTCAAGGCTGAGTGGAAATCTCATGTGACTCAGTAATCCTTATCTCCTTTGTCCTGTTATTGATAGCTGGGCGGTAGTTACTGGATGGCCGACAGAGCATCTGCTTTGCGAAAAGTAAAATACTGTTGCTTGTCGTTTTGTGTCGACACTCCTAAAAAATCTTTGCTGGTGGGGGACAAAGACTCATGCTTTGCCTTTTTCTTTTTTATCTTTTTCCTTGTCAATCTTTTCGGCAATCATACTGGCAAGTGAATCCCAAAAATCACCAAAGTTGGGTTCATTATCTACAGGGTCCTGTGATTCTCCAGCTAGAACAACAAATTCATTTTCACCCTGGTCTGGATCGTCCTGGTCTTGACTGCTAGTCACGGATTTCATGGAGGTGACGTCACTGGAAATAGTTTGAAGAAATTGTTCCTTCATGAAATCCATGCTTTTGATAACTAGTTATGTTTCTGACAAATTGGGATATTTTTGGCATAATTCTGTTTGGATTTGTAAAAAAGGGTTTTGAATAACCGGTTGGCTGGGAATTGTTTTGGGAACAGCATCCCAGCAAACTTGAGAGTGTGCCTTAATTTTCTGGACAGTTTCTGGTAAAATGGGATTCATACCCTTGTCCCACTATCTCACATAGAAAACTCTTTTGAGACGCGGGATCTTATTCTGGTAATCACACTGAACATCCCATTTCCATATCCATGGAATACTAAAACGGATGGTAAAATGAACCAAGGATTTGGTCATAATAGAAATATCTTTATGTCCTGGTAAATGAGAATAAGTAATTTGCCATTCATTAAAAGCTTAACGGATAGATACTGGTAAAACTTCAAGTTATAACCCAAATTTATCCCACCAAATGAGAAACCAATTAGGTAAATCATTTTTGAGAACATCGGGACAAATACGGATAAACCAAGAGTGATTGCAAATGGGATTCTGGTAGTAAAAACCATAAGTAAATGCATCGATATAAGCCCAATAACTATAACGAGTTTCCCGGTTACGAATGTCAAGTTGACGAGTGGAATGCGGATGAATGCCCCATGTAGAAATGGCATGATATTGTGGATCGTTGTTTTACTGAATTGAATGGGACTGGCAGTCTTGGAAGGATCATGCAGAGTATGCTTGATTTCCATGGCAGCAGTCTCAATGAGTATCTGTTCATAAATATAGCGATATTGATCAAAATGGGGAGGAAATTGTTGGGTCGTAAGATAACGACACTTAATTTCCCATGGATCAGTCATCCATTTTTCATATGCTGGTTCAATACAAAGAACGGTTTCTTCAGTAATACTGGCCCCAACGACTTGGACCACGGCCACCTCTACTGGTCATGATCCCTACAAATATTTCTGACATCATTAAAAAATGTTAATTGATTTGATGATTTATTGATAAAAACGGTCATTTGTTATGAAAACGTCAGGGGGCAGGATATAATTTCTAGAAATATAAGGGTCAATGTGTATTTAAGTAAATTTCAGAAGGTGTATTTGTAATTTATCTATTTTTTTATATAAATATTTTACATTTTAAGTGCATCTAATATAGGTACATCTTGAAAAAAAAATATTAAAATATTTTTTTTTATTAAAGATAACAAAATATGAAAAAGACAAAATAGAAAAAATAAAAAATTGTATTTGAAAATTCAAAACTAAACAATTTTTTTCCTTGCTTTTTCTTTTATTTAAAAAAAAGAAAAAAAAAAGAGAGTGGTTGCCAAACAGGGACTCTGTAAATTGATATAACATATTATTCGTCCGAACAAAAATGTGAAGAGCATTTTCACCTGTCTCTGCATGCAAAACTAAACCCAAAACTCACCCTTCTCATGACTTTCCATTCTCTCTCATCTGTAAATTTTTACTGTTGTACTCCAAACTCATCTTTACTCTGTTTACACATCTGGGTTCTCTTTATTTTCAACCACTTTCTCTTTGGTTCCCTCAACTTTCCCTCCACCAGAAACCATTTTCTTCAGCTTCTGATCAAAGGTATGAATGATATCTTTCTTTTATGTCTTTGAGCTGCATCATAGATTTTTATCATTTGTGTTTATGGCTTCTTCTTCCTGAAATGTTCTGTAAAATCTGATATGTTGAATGTGGGAGTTCAATCAGCTATTCAATTTTTGGTTTTGTTTAAAATTTTTATTCAGGGTTTGGAGATTCAACCCACATAGCTATGGCCACTTCATTTTGTTTTGTAGCATTAACCCATTGACCATTGGTTCAATGGTCAAGACTTGACCTAATAATCTTGAGGTTGTGGGTTCAAGTCTTGGGCCACCACTTTGTGCATTATGCCAAAGATGAGATGTGTACTCAATCTTTCTCCTCCCACACATATTAATGTATACTAATTGGGCGTCATTTTTTTTTTTTTTTAGCATTAAACTAGAAATCCCTGATATTGGATGGAACTTGAGTGTAGCTCAAATCTAAATAGTCATGTTCAAATGTTTGAGCTTTTAGGTTTCTAGGGAGAGATATTTCAGATTCGAATTTATGAAAAAGTGTCAAAACACTTGGTTGTGCTAACCTATTCACTAGTGAGTGCAACCAAAAAAGAGAGGGTTATTTAATGATGTTGGGCTATGACATTAGGTATACAAGTCTCAATTTTGGGATGATAACTGTTATGCCTAACTAATGATTTTACTCTTTCCTTCTAGACCTGTAATCTTGTTTTTTGTTTATGTTTATGTTTTTTTTTTTTTTTTCCTGATTTTTTGCTTTCATGGGTTAACTTTTTGTAACTTTTGTGGGTTCTTTAATATAGATGGTGTGTATGGTTGTGTTACTACCTTTCATTACATTAATTTCCAGCAAACAAGTATAGTTTCCATTCTTGGTATTTGATCACAAGTTTCTTAGCCTGACAATGGCATCAGTTTATAGTCGGAATGAAAAATGACAGCGAATTTATTAATGTGGGTTCGATATATTTGTGTCTAATGAAAAAAAATAAAATCTGCTAAACATCTGTTTATGTATAACACAACTCTAGTGGGAATAGTTGAAAATGATAGCCAACGAATGAATCTCTGTTTATCTTCTTATTCTTCTTCTCTCTCCTCTTTCTATCTCTCTCTGTTTTTTAAGGTTGTCTGATCATCTAATTATCCTTGGCCTATGAATATTATGTGCTAATTCAGAAGCTTTTGCTCACGGGACTATATTTTTCATTAGAGATTATAATCCAGAACAGAACGAGGTACAATCATTCTAGAGATGGATTGTTTTATTATCATTTTATAGAATTTACTACAATCATAAATTTTGTTCAGTGTGTTTATTTACTATTCTTAGTGTTTGATCAGCATTCTAAGAACCTGGTTGGTACAAACATCAAGTAACAATGAGTTTGATTGGAAGGGAACGGTGTGATGATGATTTCTCCGTCATTGGAGACAAGGGAGAAATCGGATTTCTTGACTTTGAGGATGACAAATCTTTGTGTGCTTATGACCCAAATGAAGAGGGTCCGGTTCTTATCTCCATTCCATTTCCCTTCATACGAGGAAAGCCTCTGTCTGTTTTTGTTGGAGAAACTTCCGCGCATCCAATTACCATACAAAACACAACAAGTGAACCGGTGGAACTCTGGGGAGTCAACTTTTTCTGTTCAAATCCCGCAGATTCGTTCACTTTATCCCTCCTCAAACCACCTTCAGTCAATTCAGATGCGGACTACATTCAAGACTTTATGGAGGGATTTTCGCTCGAGGATAGAGTTCTTCAGCCACTCCAGACTCAAACTATTTGGTTATCTTGCAAACCGAAAGACATTGGTCTGCACACATCCGTGGTACATTTTGATGTAGGAGACGAAAGGATTGAACGGGTAGTTTTTGTATTGGCTGAAGACAAGATCTCGCGGTCCTTGGCTTCAAAGAAGCCTTATTCAAGATTTCCGAGAAGAAAACAATTTGCCACTAATGAGTCAGCTAAGACGAAAACCCGAGGGCTAGATTATAAACTTCCTCTGTTTGAAATTCCAACGGGTGTTAGAGAGCTAGTGGAGAATAAGCAAGTCCCTGAGGTTATTACACACGGTCTTATGAAGGAGAACTATGCTACTTACTTCAATACATTGCTTAACATGGAAGAGCTACATTTGGAGGTGAGTTCTAAATTCTAATGGTTGGTGAGTTAAATGGTATGGTATGGCCTTGTTGTAGATGTTGGGTCTAAAATTGTTGTTATTTTTCAGAAAGAAATGAGGTGTCATGACATGGAGCGCATTACCATGAGGAGGAAAGGGGCTAATTTGTTGGCTCTCGCCGATCCTGGGCTCGCTGAGAGAAGGCCTTCGCTTGTGCATGGTGATTTTGCTTTTGCAATGCTTGCCTTTCAAGGTGAAAATGATACTTCTCCTCCATACCAGGTTAGCCATTGCTGATTACTAATTGAAAATAAAACAAAAACAAAAAAATAATAATAATAATAAATAAATAAAGGAAAGAAAAATCCGTTTGGTAGAGCTTTGCAATTTTAATTCCACCCCTCGATTTGCACATGGTGTTTGGTTATAGTTTTCAAAAATTAATTTTACACTCACTTTTTTTTTTGATCAACAAAAAACTTTATTGAATTAGAACCAAGGAAAAAATCCTTACATCTGACATCAATAAAGGAACAAAAAGGCCGTGCTGCTAACATCATAGTGAACCATACTTATCCCAACTAGGTTGGCACAAGAAAGCCACCCAATCATGTGCTAACACAAGCCAAAAGCTAGTTGGAGAGAGACCAACCAGCACAACCCAAAATAGAAACAAGAAGCAAACAGACACCAAGAAGAACAACACAACAACTAGACAGCAGCATCCACTGTATCCCAGAACAAAAGGAAAGGCAGCAACAACCACAACTCAAAGCCCCCTGATAGATTTCAAATTAAAGAGCAACTCATTTACTGAGAAAACCACCCCCTTAGAATGGTACTTAACCACGAGAGCAATATGCATCTTAATGGATTCACAGACACCACACCAGTTTACCTGTGAACCAGAAAATTTAATTTCATTCCTAGCCTTCCACACATACCACATGACCACAGATGGCAGTGCATCCCACATACACTTGAGCATTTTCTTAAATTTAAAACCACCCCACCAATCCAAAAGCTGAGATATACTCTGAGGCATAACCCACTCCAAGCTCCACCACTTAACCACTTCAGACCAAATGCACCAAGCAAATTGACAATGGAGAAGGACATGACTTACATCTTCAGCACTAGAATGACAAGAGCAGCACGGAAAGGAGCCATTTGAAAACACGTCTACCCGGTCATCCTCCCTGATGTCCCTCCGGACATCCGGCCAGTTGACCGGAACAGTGTCCGTGTTTTTTTTTTTTTTTTCACACCTGTTATTTTTATATTTTAAATAAAAAAATATTTTAGAAATTTTTTATGAGTTTTGAATAGAATTTTGTATTGTGTGTTTGGTTATGAGTTGTAAATTTTTTAATCAAATATCATGTCACATCACTCAATTCAAAACTCTTTTCACAACTCATAACTAAACAAATTTTTTACACTCAAATCATAATTTCAAAACTCACAAACTCAAAATACAACTCTATTCTCAAATCATAATTCTAAAACTCTACCAAACGCAAAGTGTTTTTTGTGTCCCTTGGAACTTCCTTTTTTTGTTGTTGAAATTCATCAGCTTATGCTTGAACATGCCGCATAAATTTTGTTGCTTTACTTCTTTATATGTAATGAATTCCAAGCAGCCCAAAACCCATTTTACTTAATCGGATACAGAGCTTTATATAGAGCCTACAAGAATATGCGACTTTTATTGATTTTCTTGGTACCATTTTTTCATAACTCAATTTTGGGATTTGAATTGATGATTATTTAAGTTTTCTTTATGCTCTTTACCCCTGAAATTCAAGGATAGCTGCACTGATAAATTGTCTGTGTCAATCTGTTTGTCCATGAATGTTTTTGAACCAATGTGAAGTTTGACCAATTTAGTGCATAAAACTTTCATGTAAGAAAAAATTTCATCTGTTTTACTAGTTTTTTTTCTTCTATGGATTAGATAAAACTAGCAAATTTCTTTAATTAGTTTTATGGCACCAGGTTTACTCCCTTGTAAGGAGATTCATGTCCATCTCTTAGGGATCGTTTGATGTCGTCAGTTTTTTCTTTTTTGTTTACATAAAATAGGAAGCAAGTTTCAATATCTGATGGCTGGTGGGGAGGGAGGAGAGAGCAATACTTGTGATTTATCTTTAGTGTTTTCAGGCCGGTTTATAAATAACTATTTTGCAGGGCATCATCCACCGTATTGAGGCTGACGATGTGCTTCTGAAGTTCAGCAAGAATTTCCATATGAATTATCAAGTTGGAGTTCTGTACAACATTAGATTTTCATATAATAGGGTGAACATACGAAGATTATATCATGCTGTCCAAGCAGCAGAGAGTTTAGATACAAATTTTCTCTTTCCATCTCAATCAACAAAAAGATTAATCAAAATGACTCAAATCGTCCCTTTCACACCTCTCAATGAGGAGCAGCAGCGAGCTGTTGAGACGATCCTTGGTTGCGAAGGAGCTCCTCCCTATGTCATCCATGGGCCTCCAGGTCAAGTAACAAAATTTCATTTCTTTGCCATCAAAATGGCTGAAACATTTTTGTTTCTTGAAAAATCAAAACAAAACATTAGTGGAGTACGAAAATCCAAATGCACCATAATGCTACGAAACCGAGTTGTTTCGACACTTATTAGGAATAGCCAAACACAGTAAAGGGGAGATAGAGAGGAGAAGATAAAAAAGCACAATTAAGTCATTTATTCTATTTCTTTATTACCATAATGTACTCTTTACAAAAAGATTGTCATCTCTCTCTCTCTCTCTCTCTCATCCATGATACATTAGAATTTTACATTTTTTTCATGTTTTTTCTTATAATGAAAACCCCCCTTCCCCAGCTAGGCCTTTAAACCTTTTCTGTTTTGAGTTTTTTATATGCATCAATCTCCTTATGATTTTAGAGCAAGAAGCGGAACTACATCAACATATTCAATTATTTAATTATTAAGAACGTATTAACATTTATATTGGTTTTAGTTTTTATTTCCAAACATTTTCAAACATTCCCAATTCTTTTGTCATTTTCCTTGTGTTTCTGAAACATAAGCTAACTACGACAACATATTGAAACAAAATTTTGATACTTGCTCCAGGTACAGGCAAAACAATGACTTTGGTGTTTTGGGGAAACAAATTTTTTTTTTTTTTTTTTGATCGGCAAAGGAAAAGACTTTATTGATAAAAGAAACGCATACAGAGTATGGAGAACAATATCAATAAAGAGGAGCTTGGAGCTAAAAAAGCTCCAACCTCCTAGTTGGTGAGAGACCAACGAAGAACAAAAACAAAAAACAGAAAGAGAAGGGAGCAAAAACAGTACAGCAAGCCGAACCGCCAAGTTGCCATGGGAGAGCAGCCGGGCAATCTGGACAACATACAAAACTAGAACAGCATCCTTCCAAGACAATCTGAAGGGCCCAACTGCGCTCATAGACAAACCAGCAGCATACAGGTCTTCATAAAACAGGAAAACTGCAGCAGAGCTCCAACCAATCCACACTGACATGCCATTCAACTGGATCCATAAACATCTGAAGATGGAGAACCAAGACAACATCCATACACTAGCAGTCCATCCCCCGCCACTACCATCTCAGCAACCCTGCTCACCTTAACATATCAGAAATCTTGACAGACCAACATAGCACTCCACTAATTAACATCCATAAACTCTGATTGCACCAGTAGCAGTCCAAAGACAAGGCACCAACCCACTCACACACAACAGAGAGCATACCAGTAGATGCTCAGATCAACTATCTTACCCAGCAGAACAAAGCAGATTAGCAGCTGCATGCTAGCAGCCCAGACCCAGAATTCTAAGAGATTGGACTTGACTTGCAGCCTGACACAACCATACCAGCTTCAACTCAACCCAAGGCAGCTCAGAACAGTTAAGAACATCCTCTGATTTGACGCCAATTGAAAATTAAATCATCAACGGAATAAGGAAGATCTTTAATAGATGCTTTCAGCCAAATTACTGCTCTAATTTGATATTTTCACTCAATCCAGAGAGACTAGGTTGAGCCTCTGCAAAGACACATTCATTCCTAAGTTTCCAAAGCGACCAAAGAACAATAAGGGGGATGGCTCTCCAAATTAACCTATCAAAATTTTTGATATGCAACAAGAAAAGATGCTCATGTTCTTGTTTGTGCTGCTTCAAACAGTGCAGCGGATCATATCTTGGAGAAACTTGTCAATAATGAAGCGGTTGGGGTCAAAGAGAACGAGATTTTCAGGCTAAATGCAACTAGCCGGTCTTATGAGGATGTTCAAGCTAATAACATTCGCTTTTGCTTTTTTGAAGATTTCATTTTCAAATGTCCACCGCTCATGGCCTTAATGCATTATAGGGTCATCATCTCCACCTATATGAGTTCATCACTACTTTACGTAGAAGGTATTTGTTGCGGCCACTTCTCACATGTCTTCTTAGATGAGGCCGGCCAAGCTTCAGAACCAGAAGCCATGGTTCCTATATCCAATCTTTGTGAAAGCGAAACTGTTGTCGTTCTTGCAGGAGACCCCATGCAACTAGGCCCGGTAGTATATTCCAAAGATGCAAAGGTTTTCGGGTTAGGAAAATCTTATCTAGAAAGACTTTTTGAATGTGAATATTACCACAACAGGGATGAAAGTTTCATCACAAAATTAGTGAGGAATTACCGTTGTCACCCTGCAATTCTACACGTACCTTCGAAGCTATTCTACAGACAGAAATTGCTTGCGTGTAAAGAAGATACCTCTTCTTTGAAATGTTGGCTAAGCCTCCTTCCTAACAAAGAATTTCCTGTTCTCTTCATTGGCATTCAAGGCTGCGATGAGAGAGAAGGCAACGATCCGTCATGGTTTAATCGAATTGAGGCAAGCAAGGTTGTTGATATTGTAAAGAAGCTTAGAGGAAGTGAAGGTCTAAGGGAGGAAGATATTGGGGTAATAGCACCTTATAGACAACAGGTGGTGAAGATAACTAAAGTATTGGAATCATTTGATATGGGCAGTGTTAAGGTTGGGAGTGTTGAGCAATTCCAGGGACAAGAGAGAGAAGTTATAATTGTTTCAACTGTGAGGTCAACAGCCAAACACAATGGGTTTGATAAAACCTATTGTCTGGGTTTTCTTAGCAATCCGAGGAGGTTTAATGTTGCGGTTACTAGGGCGAAGTCCTTGCTTATCATAGTTGGGAACCCACACATTGTCAGTAAGGTACTTTATGTTGTTTATGTATCCGTTATATTTTAAGCTTGGGTAAATTACACTTTTCACCCTGTGATTAGTCCAAAATTTCACTTTGGACTTTATTATTTCAATTTGAACAATGTTAACTCCATACTTCAAGCCCAGTTTCAATTTGTTGCTTCCATCCAAATTGGATGTTGAACTCACAATATTGTAATACGTGAGGAGTACACAAACCATTTTGATGATAATTTTGATCGAATGGTCAAATTGGAACTTGATTTAAAGCCTAGGGTTAATTAACATTGTTCCAATTGAAACAATAGTGACCAAAGTGAAATTTGGGTCAAACTATAGGGCCGGAAAGTGTAATGGCCAAGTTTGGCGAGTTGAAAAAAAACCAAAAAGTCAAAAAGTTACTCAAAAAGTTAAAAAGTTATCACTATTCAACAAAAATCAAAAATTACGGCTGCACAACTTCCAATCCTAATTTTCCCCTACATACTAATTTATACAATTTTTTAATACACATTTTTTCCAAAAAAGTTAAAAAGTTAACCCAAACATCCATATTTTTTTCCTCAATTTTTTAGTCCAAAAAGACAAAAAGTGCACTTATTTAAGACATTGTCTCTTTATTAGATAATATTCTCTTTGACATTGTATGTTTGTGATGGTAAGTTCAAGAATTTTCTAGCGAAAAGTCTGTTTGGATTAAGCGATGGTAGTCAAAGAAAAATAGATTAAAACTTTGATTGTTCATTTTCCAGTAGGCAGGGAAGAGAAATTTTCACTTATTTTTCAACTGAGCTTTTCTTTTTCTAATACCAAAACAACAATGGACTTTCTGTCTTCCTTTTTTTTTTTTTTTTCCCTGTAATTGAAAGGCACAAACATGCACGCACAACCACACAAAATTTAGGTTACTATGAACATCACTGCAATTGTCTATTGGTTAATACATTTTCTTTGCCAAATGTAAAAGCACTACGAAATCCACGTTATCCATATGTTTAATGACTATATATGGTAGAAATTTCGATATTGATACCAAGTATTTATTACTTTCATTATACTTCAGTATCTTGAAATTTTTTCAAGCTTCAATATCAGCATTTTACGGTCAACATATTTTTAACATGTGGATCCCTTATATTTGTGAATATTGTATTCTTCTAGCTACTGATGCATCTGTAGTATTTTATGGTACTTGAAATCTAACATCCATAGTAATGGAAAACTATAAGCTTGAGTAATTTTCACAATCAAAGAAAATTGTACCATACACTCCAACAATTTGGGATCAAGTTCCCCCTATCATTTACCTTTACGGTGCATAGTTTATCTTTAGAACTCTTTCGTTTTTTTTCATTTTTTTAAGGGTATCTTATGTTTAGAACTTTGTTACTATAGTTTGTGAATGTCGTTAAATTGGCACGAAATTTTTAGAGTATATAGAAAGCTGGGAATATGAGTTTATCGAAGAAACTATCCAGACTCTCTAAAGAACATAAACTGGTAATTTTATTATGTATGATTGCATGCTCGTTGACCTGCATGCAGTTTGACCTTGGGATGGTTATTTTTTCCCTCATTAACATTGTTCATGCAATCTACTTGCATCAATCTTTTTTTTGTTTTAGTTGATTCCAATCTGAGTTGGAGAGTGGACTATTTGAAAAGAGTAATGCTGCTAGAACCGAAAATTGAACCGAATTTTGTATTCTTGCAACTTCATATAGTGATATATTGATGTGGGTAGAATTTTGTCTAAATTACCATTATTCTTATCATATTATTCTACTGGGTCTCATTTCAAATACCAAAGTTTCATTACTTGTTTTGACGTTTAGTGTAGTAATGTGTTAGTAGAGTATGTCGCTGAGACAGTAGTCGTATGTGTTTGCAGGATCCTTATTGGCACAAGCTTTTGTGGCACTGTTTTGACAACAACTCCTACCAAGGCTGTCCTCTCCCAGAAAGACGATATTATGCATACAAAGAGCCTAATTTGGAAGACAATTGGAATTATGAAGGAGGTACCTAAACATTTAACAAAAGGACATGAACGGATATCTTAATTTCCTCCTCAGTCTGTTAAGAATGAAACTGAATAATTGGCAACAAGGTTTTTCAATTTCTTGAACTACAAATTCATAATTAAAAGATTAACTGCTTGAAGATTATATATATGACAAGTATGGGATAAAATGTGTTCTATTCTACGGTATGCTCTTTAAGATATTATGATTGAAAGCAAGTTGAAAACAAAGTTTTATGTAGAACTCATATATATACACACATTTCATTTTTTATTGTGTTTGGGGTTTTAGGGGAAAACTACTCCATGGTCCGGCTCTGAATTTGCTATAATTTCCAAATTTAAAGCAATTTTTCTTTTAGAAGTTTTTCGACTTCTCAAATAATTCTTAGACTTTTCATTTTACACAAAATCATAAGCTACTTATTGACAAAAACTTTAACCATGATATGGAAACTTTCATTATAAAATCACAAGAACTTTATGCATAAAGAAGACATTCCAAGAAAACAAATTTATTCATAATATTTAGAAGGCACAAATAGAAGACTTCTACATGACTTGTACAATGTAAACACATTTACTCACATAGAGCAACACAAGTCTAGTCCAGACATTATCTAGAAATCGAAAATATGCATACCTCCATGACTTAACGAACAATATAGGAGCAGAGACGCCCCAAAAACCAACCGCAAATCCTAAAGCCATAAACACATAAAACCAATCCACTTCAGACCTAGCACATCCGTTATCTCCTTCATTCCCCTCAGGTGTTTTTCCATTATTGCTACAATTCTTTGTGAGTGGAGGTCCACAAAGCTTGTTGCCGGTGAAGCTAGAAGCGTGGAAGCTCTGGAGTTGGGCACTCGATGGAATTTTTCCAAGCAAGTTATTATAAGACAAATTCAAGTAACTTAAAAAGTTCAAACCTGACATGCTTGGAGGAATTTCACCGTAGAGTTGGTTTCTGGATAAATCAAGAGATTCCAACAACCCCATGTTACCTATATTCTTTGGAATCACACCAGTTATATGATTTCCGGACAAATTCAGAAAACGCAATCCTTGGAGACTAGTTAGTTCCACAGGGATCTTTCCAGATATGATGTTGTTCGAAAGGTCCAAGCTAGTCACAAGAGAAAGAGTCTTGTCATATTGATATATACTTCCTTTTGTCACCAAAACTTCATTCTCTGAGTAATCTTTGCTACCAAAGGGAGCAGAAGGAACAATAGAAATAACAGAAGGAGAAGTAGGAGCAGTAGAAGGAGCAGCAGAAGGAGCATTTTCATACATGGGATTTTCATTTGCAATAGAATGCACATGTTTTTCTTTTCTTACCATGGCAATAAAATTGTTGATACACCATGGTATTGCTCCAGAAAAATTGTTGTTAGCAAGATCCAAGACTTGAAGATGGGAGAGGCGACAAAGTTCTGGAGGTATTATGCCATCTAACTTATTTGAACGAAGGGTAAGAACAATCAAATATGGAAGCCTTTCCGCCATCCATGTAGGTATGCTTCCATGAAACTCATTCTCACCGAGGTCAACCAACACTAAACTCATACAATTTTGTAGAGATGAAGAAATTTCTCCCGAGAGATGGTTGTTGCGCAAATGTAATGATTGCAAACCTCCTAAAAGCCCCATGGATCTTGGGATATTCCCTGTTAGATTGTTGTTTCCCATTTCTATGATTTTTAGTGATTGCCAACTCATCCAACAATCAGGAATTTCACCTGACAGAAGGTTTTCTCCTAAATCAAGAAATACCAGATTTTGTTGTTTGTCCTTCTTATCACATAGGAAGTGGGAGATATCCCCAAAAAATGAATTGTTGGAAAGATCAAGGTCATACAAATCGGAAGAAATATGGGGTAAAAGACCATTAAAATGGTTGGAATTCAAGTAAATATTTTGGCCTTCAGGAGGAGCAAGAAGATATGGAATCTCACCATGGATTTGGTTGTGGGAGAGATCTAGAAAATAAAGGGAGGAAGATAAGTTCCAAAACCAAATTGGTATGGCATCTAATATTCCAGTGTAGGCCAGGTCTAGGTCCTCAAGGCCCTTTTGTGATTGGAGCCACGTGGGGAACCTTGGGCCCAAACGCCATGAAGCAAGTTTTATTTCTTTAAGTTGAAAAGGAGGGATCCAGTCAGGACTCACCTTTAAAGTCAACCGGTTTCCAGAGGCATATAATTTCCTCAGATTGATGAGATTGGCGAAGTGAACTTCTGACACAATGCCTTCCAACAAATTATTAGACACATCAAGAGTTTTCAGCTTTGAAAGTTGTCCAAAACTTTGGGGAAGAGTTCCATTTAGTTGATTTCTTTGTAAATCCAATATTTCTAACAATGCCAATCTTCCTATAGTGGTTGGAATGGAACCAGAAAGCAAATTATCCCAGAGACTAAAGTATCGCAAATTGTTAAATTGTTCAAATTCATCAGGTAAATGACCAGAAAGATGATTCCCAGACAAGGACAATGTCTCCAAAGCATATACTACACATTTAGATGAACTTATAAGCAATTCCCCGCTAAAGTTGTTGAATGCCAGATTAACAAAACTCAAGTTGCAAAGATTTCCCAAGAATTTTGGTAGCCTTCCCTCTAGTTTATTACTAGATAGATCAAGATGTTGAAGACTGGTCATGTTGGACAAAAACACAGGAAATGGACCCTCAAGTTCATTATTTGATAGATCAAGAAATTCAAGGCTGGTCATGTTCTGGAAGACTTTAGGAAATGGACCCTCAAGTTCATTATTTGATAGATCAAGAAATTCAAGGCTGGTCATGTTCTGGAAGACTTTAGGAAATGGACCTTCAAATCCATTTTCTCTAAAACCTTCAAGCCTGCCTACAAAAAAATTCATGCGTAGATCAAGAGAAACGAGGCTACTGAGGCTAAAGATCCACCTGGGTATTACAGAGTAAAGGTAGTTCAATGAAAGATCTAGGACGACAAGAGATGTAAAATTAACATCGAGTAGATGAGGACTGGCATAATCAAGTTGACAGCCAGACAAATGTAACTCTACTAAAGAAGGGAGTTCGTTAATTACCTGCAGCCAGTTGGGTTCTTTGAAAAGGCTCACGTAGCTTAGGTCAAGGTGTTCCAAGTGGGAAAGACCAAGAAGCCATTGAAGCTTGTCAACATCCATCAAACCAAAAACTAAACCGAAACTGGAACTTTTAAGACTCAGAAAACGTAAACTCGACAGATTTCCAAGTTGATGAGGAATTGATCCTCCAAATCCAGCTGCAGACAAGTTAAGACATCTCAGACTTGCCAGAGATCCAATGAAGGATGGGATTGGTATTCCTCCAAAATCATTCAGACTTAGATCCAAGTACTTGAGGTGCTTCAAATTTAGCAAAGAAGCATTGATTTCACCTCTCAATGCGGTAACCTCAGAACCAAAATCAAATAAAGTATTAGGATTTTGAAGATGGAGCTCGAGGACATGGCCAGTTAAGTTGTTGCAAACAACTCCTTCCCACTTGCAGCAATCATCTTCGACTTCCCAAGAATAGAGTCGGTTTGAAGGATCTACTAGGTCTTGCTTGAAGGCAGAAAGAGCTTGTCTCTCACTCTCCATGCACATGACCACATCATGGTTTGCATTGCAGAAACTAAAATGAATGGATGTTATGGTGAGAAAGACAAGAAGGAAGAAAAGAATTGCAACAGGTTGCATTGATCTATTCATGGTCATGCAAAACCTAAGAGGTGGGAGATATATTGTATTGTATTGTATTGCTTTGAGATCAATGAAGTAGATATGGCCACTATATATAGAGTGTCCAATTATTCAGCATATGCAGGCCTCGTGTTACTGTTACTTTTCTCTCCACTCTTGCCATATTTTCCGGGAAATTTCTGCTTATTTTTACTTTGAATATATTATACAAATATTTGTATAGATATATAGAGTGTCCAATTATTCAGCATATGTAGGCCACATGTTATTTCTTTCCACTCTTGCCATATTTTTCAGGAAATTTCTGCTTATTTTTACTTCGAATATATTATACAAATATATATATATATTAATATATAAAGCGAACATCTCTATTGGTATAATTGTTACAATTTTTTTCCTTCTAAAAATGCCTAGGAAACATGATAATTGTTATAAATTAGCTCTAATTCAATCCAATTGTTTCAAATAACTACCATAATTATCATATTCAATTTTCAAATTGCACACCTACCTCTAGTATGTGTGTATATATATATATTTACTTACATGAGTTATTTAGGTCCTATTTTAATTTCCAAAACTCTATTTTTGTGTGTCACATCAATGAATAAGAGGCTATTATAAGTTGTATTAGTTTTTTCTTCTTCTTTTTTTTGGGTTAGACTTCAGAGAAAAATTTAATGGAGGAATTTCAATTCAGTGTAAGATTTGAAAAAAAAATTACAGATTAATAATAAACTTCATACATAATAATAATCAAAACCGTAAAATTTTTCACGATTTTGTAATTTTTTTTAGAAAGGACAGTTGATAAGTAATTTCTCCAATTTTAATTTCAAGTGCTCGTTGATGTTAACAATAAGCAAACTGACAAGACCTTCAACCACTCACCTTTGGTCAATTCACTATTCTTTTCCATAACAATATTTTACAAGAAATTTCTGTTTATTTGAATAAAAGAATAAAAATATAAGATACACATCCTTTAGCAGGATATTTATGTTCACGGTGAAAAATAAAACCAAATTCACTTCTCATCCTCTTCATTACTCTCTTTCCTATAACACTTTCTGAAACTTTATTTGGAAATTATAATATATATATCCCCAATTTTTTTACACCCACAAGGGCCTGAGTGAATCTCTATTGGGGCTTTTACTCCGTCTCCACATCTGCCTCTGTAAAAAATCTTTTATAGCATTTTTCAGTATAAAGTAAATACATGACACATCACAACACAAATTAATAAATTTTATGAATATTTCCTATCACAATATTTTAGTGGTCCGTTTCAACTATCAAAATTCTATTATTGTAGTAGGCTCTACATTTTTTTTTTTTTTTTGGCCGTGTTGTTTGGGTTTATACGTTGAAAAAAGTATAATTTCAAGTCTTCGTTGATAGTTTTTGTATAAATAAAATTATACAAAAACAGAACAACTTGTTTTTGTTTTCTTCGGCGTTTTAACAGAACCACTTGTTTTGTTTTTGCTTGGGTTAGAAGGGAAGGGAAGTTTCCAAGCCTTTTGTTTTTGGAAATTTCTTAGAAGTCTCAAAACTTTGTTTGTATTTATTTTATATCATTTTATTATATTATTTATATTTACTTATTTATTTATTTCTTTTCTAAATAGTCATATTTATTTATATTGAAAATTGGGTCAGGTTTCAGACTCGCATTTGGGCGCTCGTGGTGGTATGACTCATAACCCACATAGTGACCTTATTAGTTTAAATTTCAAATCAATGAATAACCCACAATCTCATCTTATGTGGAGATAGAGTTGTGGGTGGTTATATCTCTTACATCTATACATATTACGTTTAACGTAATATGTGTTTTAACCGAATAGTTTTTATCTTAAAAAGACTTTCTCTCTCTAGCTCTCTGCCATCGGAGAACAACCATGCCTTTGTACTGTGAATAGTGTAGGTAGTTTTCTAATAGTTTTACCTCACTAGGAATTATTTGAAGATATCAATGGAAGTACGTGATTCACTTACATGATCCATGGATCGGTTTGAATGTAAAAGGTATATCTAAATCCGTTTATTTCCGCTGTATATTATTTTTTGTTTTTCCTACAATTTATAATTCAAATAGCATTTAAATTCAAAATGGAAGAGTGTGTCTATTCCCAACAAACATCAAAGAGTCTATATAAATAGACTCTAACTCAGAAAAAATATACAACATTCTCTGATTCTCTGATTCTCTCTCTCTCTCTCTTCTCTTTACTGTATTTTATATTCTATATTTCTGGGCAACCGATACATACTTGGCAAATCCTTCTGGTATAACTGTGCATTGTGTTAGATCCAGTGAAATTTTGAGTTGTATTTTGGAGTCGTTTGTGATCATTAAAACTTGCACGGAATGAAAAGAATGTTTTTGAAATCTGGAGTTTCTTGGGATTAGCGGGGTATTATCGACGTTTTGTAAGGGACTTCTCTAGACTAGCTGCAACCTTGACTAGGTTGACGAGAAAGGGTATCAAATTTGTGTAGAGTGAGGCATGTGAAAAGTCATTCAAAGAGCTTAACACTAGATTGACTACCGCACCAGTTTTGATAATTCCAGAAAGGGGTTTGAATTACACTGTCTATTGTGATGCGTCCGGGGATGGACTTGGTTCTGTCTTGATGCAAGAGGGAAAAGTTGTGGCCTACGGTTCACGACAATTGAAAACTCATGAGAAAAATTACCCCACCCATAATCTAGAATTAGCAGCGGTGATTTTTACTTTGAAAATTTGAAGGCATTACTTGTACGGTGAGAAGTTTGAAGTCTTCTCCGATCATAAGAGTCTAACGTATTTGTTTTCTCAAAAAGGCTTGAATTTACGACAACGGAGGTGGATGGAATTTATGGAGGATTATGACTTTGAGTTACACTATCATCCGGGGAAGGCCAATGTGGTGGCCGATGCTTTGAGTCAAAAATTTGTGAGTAGTTTGGCAAATGTGGCCATTTGGGAATGGGATATGATAGATGTTATTGGCAAGTTTGATTTACACTTGGGTGAGTCTGGAGAGAGTGTTACCTTGTTTACTTTGAATGCTCAACCTACGTTGGTTAGTAAGGTCATAGAGGCACAACGAGGAGACCGTGATGTGGAATCAATCCGTGTTAAGATTTCCAATGGGAAGGAAGAGAAAGTTTTGAACGTTCACTCAGATCTGAGTGTACATTACCTAGACCGTTTGTTTGTACTAGAATCTTGTAGAGAGGAAGTACTTCAGGAGTTCCATCACTCATGCCTTGCGGTACACCCGAGAGGCACTAAAATGTATCATGATCTTAGTCGTCAGTTTTGATGGAGGGGTATGAAACGAGATGTCGCTTTATTTGTATCGAAGTGCCTTAATTGTCAACAAGTGAAGGCCGAACACCAAAGACCAGCGAGTTTGTTACAACCCCTACCAATAGCCGAGTGGAAATGGGAGCGTGTTACCATGGATTTTGTAGTTGGGCTTCTTAGAACACAACGAGGCAATGATGCCGTTTGGGTGATTGTTGATAGGTTGACTAAGTCTACTCATTTCATTCTAATGTACTCCAGTGACTCAGTTGAACGCTTGGCAGAGTTGTACATTAGAGAGATAGTTTGACTTCATGGAGTCCCTGTGACTGTTGTGTCGAATAAGGATTCTCGTTTTACTGCCCGGTTATGGCAAAGCCTTCAAGAGGCATTGGGAACTAAGTTGACTCTTAGCACCGCTTATCATCCTCAAACCGATGGACAGTCGGAACGTACCATTCAGATTTTGGAGGACATGCTTAGAGCTTGTGTCCTTAATTTTAAGGGGCCTTGGGAAAGGCACTTACCATTGATTGAGTTTGCTTACAATAATAGTTACCAAGCTAGTATTGGGATGGCACCATTTGAGGCCTTGTATGGCCAACCTTGTAGATCACCGGTTTGTTGGGCCGAAGTGGGTGATGCATCATTACTGGGTCTGAAAATTATTAGAGAGACAACCGAGAAAGTTGTTCTCATTCGGAAGAGGTTAGCTACGGCCCAAAGCCAATAAAAGAGTTATGCCGATAAGAGGAGACGACCTTTATCTTTTGAAGTTGTTGACTATGTATTTCTAAAAATCTCACCAAGGTGGGGTTTGATGAGATTTGGTAAGAGTGGTAAATTATCTCCAAGGTTCATTGGGCCTTTTGAGATCTTAGAGCGAATTGGGGAAGTGGCATATCAGTTAGCTTTGTCGCTATAACTTTTGGGAGTTCACAACGTATTTCATGTAGCTATGCTTAGGAAGTATGAACCCCACCCTTCTCATGTGCTTGATTGGGTTGACTTGGAGGTAGATGCGGATGTCTCTTACGAAGAACGACCAGTTCAAATATTAGATACTCAGGAGCAAGTGTTACGGGGAAAAACTATACCGTTGGTAAAGGTGTTGTGGAGACACCATGGGGTTGAAGAAGCGACGTGGGAATGGGAGGCGGAAGTCCGCTCTAAGTATCCGGATTTGTTTGAAAATGCTTAAGTTGTTTTTCCTTGTAATATTCCCTAGTGTTTGAGGGAAATGTATTAAAATTGTTGACCACATGTTGTTATGTATGTTGTTATGTTAAGCATGAAGTAGTTACGGATTGTCATTTCTTTGCTTCATGTTTAGGTTAATGTGGACGGTTGTTGTTAATGAGATAACCATGGTGGAAAATGGCAAAAAAAAAAAAAAAAATTTGGTTGAGAGTTAATATTGTGATTTTAAAATGAAATAGCGTGGATTTGATCGCTAGAAACCCCCTTTGTTTGGATAGTTTGATTTGAAATTTCAGGAACGAAATTCTTTAAAGGATGGAGGTTGTAGCAATCTCGGTTTTGGCCCGTCTCTTGTGGTGTTCTGGGCTCGGGTTGGTATGGTTTTGAACGGTGTTACGTATCTTAGTTTCCCTTGTATTCCCCTTATTTTTGGTTCTCGGGTTATAGTGGTGTGTTTAGAACAGGTAATGTCTCCAAACCATCAGATGCAAATTCAACCCGAATTGTGCCTTACAGAGTTGTATCGGAAGTTAATTCTTTCATGTTTTGCCACTTCGCTGAGTATGTCGGAGGTCGAGTCACCCTATATAGCTTCCAAGGGCCGAAGCAAAAATGCAAAATGCATTCGAAGTTGCTTGTCCACTCGAGCGGCCATTTATGCGCTCGAGCGGAGAATGTTTGGTTCAAGAAGTTTGACGTATCTGCAAAAGTACTGGGAAAGTGTATTTGACGCTCGAGCGGATCATGTTAAATCTGTTCGTGAATCTGATATTTCAGATCACTTTTGTATATCTCTCTCTCTAAAAATATTTCCTCTCACTTCTCTCTACATTCGTGTAACGCCCTCAAAATAATACATAAAATCCATCACTTTGGACATGCATTGATATAAAAGAAACCAACCATTTCTATTCATCAGAGTAGTTCTTACAACAGTATTACATGTTAACAACAAAAGCAAATGCCCTATGGGCTTACAGCTTTCCAAGTCAACACCTGGTTACACAAAAGAAGAGTACTAACTCTATACAAAATAAGCCCTTGGCTTGATATACATGTAATACAAACAAAATAAACAAAAAGAGTCTTCAACTCTCATCATCATCCAAAAGGCAGAGTTTGGTTTTTTGGGGGTGATAGTGGAAAAGTTGACAGATAAGTCACCCTTACTGCCACTCTACAGAACCGTACATGAGATTTTCACCTCATACGGCTCCTCGTTCAATTCTTTCGAAGTCATTGGATCCTTTTCCTCGTTCGAGAATCTCCTCCTTTCTTCCACTCCGTCCCGATAGATGGCAGATCTATTCACTCTATCAATAACCGAGCCGGATCTGGTGTATCATAAGGGATTTGCCTTTTCTATTGATTCCTACGGATTGGATCAAAAAAATTCGAGCGGAGACAAAGCTGTTCCTCGGAAATCCAAGTGGATGTACACTCATTTCTTCGGCAATCAATGGAAGCAAATGCTATCTCTCGAAGCTTGCACTGACGGAAGTGAGATCTATTCTTCGAAAGTCTGAGTGGGAACTGCACCAGCGACTCAGTTGAACGCTTGGCAGAGTTGTACATTAGAGAGATAGTTTGACTTCATGGAGTCCCTGTGACTGTTGTGTCGAATAAGGATTCTCGTTTTACTGCCCGGTTATGGCAAAGCCTTCAAGAGGCATTGGGAACTAAGTTGACTCTTAGCACCGCTTATCATCCTCAAACCGATGGACAATCGGAACGTACCATTCAGATTTTGGAGGACATGCTTAGAGCTTGTGTCCTTGATTTTAAGGGGCCTTTGGGAAAGGCACTTACCATAGATTGAGTTTGCTTACAATAATAGTTACCAAGCTAGTATTGGGATGGCACCATTTGAGGCCTTGTATGGCCAACCTTGTAGATCACCGGTTTGTTGGGCTGAAGTGGGTGATGTATCATTACTAGGTCTGAAAATTATTAGAGAGACAACCGAGAAAGTTGTTCTCATTCGGAAGAGGTTAGCTACGGCCCAAAGCCAATAAAAGAGTTATGCCGATAAGAGGAGACGGCCTTTATCTTTTGAAGTTGTTGACTATGTATTTCTAAAAATCTCACCAAGGCGGGGTTTGATGAGATTTGGTAAGAGTGGTAAATTATCTCCAAGGTTCATTGGGCCTTTTGAGATCTTAGAGCGAATTGGGGAACTGGCATATCAGTTAGTTTTGTCGCTATAACTTTTGGGAGTTCACAACGTATTTCATGTAGCTATGCTTAGGAAGTATGAACCCCACCCTTCTCATGTGCTTGATTGGGTTGACTTGGAGGTAGATGAGGATGTCTCTTACGAAGAACGACCGGTTCAAATATTAGATACTCAGGAGCAAGTGTTACGGGAAAAAACTATACCGTTGGTAAAGGTGTTGTGGAGACACCGTGGGGTTGAAGAAGCGACGTGGGAATGGGAGGCAGAAGTCCGCTCTAAGTATCCGGATTTATTTGAAAATGCTTAAGTTGTTTTTCCTTGTAATATTCCCTAGTGTTTGAGGGAAATGTATTAAAATTGTTGACCACATGTTGTTATGTATGTTGTTATGTTAAGCATGAAGTAGTTACTTCATGTTTAGGTTAATGTGGATGGTTGTTGTTAATGAGATAACCATGGTGGAAAATGGCAAAAAAAAAAAAAAAATTGGTTGAGAGTTAATATTGTGATTTTAAAATGAAATAGCGTGGTTTTGATCGCTAGAAACCCCCTTTGTTTGGGTAGTTTGATTTGAAATTTCGGGGACAAAATTCTTGAAAGGGGGGAGGTTGTAGCAATCCCGGTTTTGGCCCGTCTCTTGTGGTGTTCCGGGCTCGGGTTGGTATGGTTTTGAACGGTGTTACGTATCTTAGTTTTCCTTGTATTCCCCTTATTTTTGGTTATCGGGTTATAGTGGTGTGTTTAGAACAGGTAATGTCTCCAAACCATCAGATGCAAATTCAACCCGAATTGTGCCTTACAGAGTTGTATCGGAAGTTAATTCTTTCATGTTTTACCACTTCGCTGAGTATGTCGGAGGTCGAGTCACCCTATATAGCTTCCAAGGGCCGAAGCAAAAATGCAAAATGCATTCGAAGTTGCTTGTCCACTCGAGCGGCCATTTATGCGCTCGAGCGGAGAATGTTTGGTTCAAGAAGTTTGACGTATCTGCAAAAGTACTGGGAAAGTGTATTTGACGCTCGAGCGGATCATGTTAAATCTGTTCGTGAATCTGATATTTCAGATCACTTTTGTATATCTCTCTCTCTAAAAACATTTCCTCTCACTTCTCTCTACATTTGTGTAACGCCCTCAAAATAATACATAAAACCCATCACTTTAGACATGCATTGATATAAAAGAAACCAACCATTTCTATTCATCAGAGTAGTTCTTACAATAGTATTACATGTTAACAACAAAAGCAAATGCCCCTATGGGCTTATAACTTTCCAAGTCAACACCTGGTTACACAAAAGAAGAGTACTAACTCTATACAAAATAAGCCCTTGGCTTGATATACAGGTAATACAAACAAAATAAACAAAAAAAAGACTTCAACTCTCATTATCATCCAAGCTATGTCCTTGGAGGTGGCATACTATCTGTACCTGAACATAATGTCCCATATAGGGTGAGCCAACGCCCAGTAGAGATATGCTAAACACAGTATGAGTAGTAACTAAGACATTAGCAATTGATAAATGTTCAATTTCCATAAATCAATTCATGACCCATTTCCATTTCATGACCACTGTGTTCATGTTTCATTTCATTTTCCATTTCTTATCAATTTCACAATTTACATCAACGGCTCAGAACCTGGCCAACCACTTATATGAGACAGCGACTCATATTAAACCTTTCCCCTTTTACAATAGATAAGCATACTAGTTGTATCAACATCTCAACAGATAAGCATACAAGCTGTATCCACATTTCAACAGATAAGCATATTAGTTATATCAACACTTCCAAAGATAAGCATATGAGCTATATCAACACGTTAACTGACAAGCATATGAGCTGTATCAGCGGAGTCCATCTCCTATCTCCTCCCAAACAACATCCGGTTTAGAGGTCCATCCCCTATCTTCCCCTAAACCGTGGAGTACATCCCCTATCTCCTCCCATACACACAACGTATATACACATAGGTCATATACACAATCAATCAATACATAACGTTAATGTATTCTATCAACCGTCATACTCTATGACATATCCAATTGATTAGTTTTAGTTTGCCTAATCATCATGCATTGTCTACAACAATCAAACTACCCTCCACCGGTAGCCCAAGCAATTATTTCTAAACAGATAATAAAAGCTCCAACAGATAAAATATCAATGTTTTCAAAAGTGAGCGATTAATAAATCCAACTCCATTATTCTACTATATAATGAGCCAATTTCATTATTTCCAACTCAATTCCATATAACCACAATTTTCCCAAATTAATCATACTAATTAATTTATACAACCAATTAGGATTTTCTACCCCATTTCCCAATATTGACCCAATGGTCTATATATCAACAACCAACAACAATATCATTATTTTGAAACCCACAATACACATTTTTAGAATCAAAATAACAAAACCCTCTTTTAACATTTTGAAACCCTAAGTCCCAAAATTACCCAACTACAACACTTTATCAAAACAACCAAAAATCTATGTCAAAGGCTATAAGAGTGAGTAGGAATCCCTACCTCAAAAGTTGACACCCAACGAAGAAGATGAAGTAAATGGAAATGCTCCAAATCCCAAGATTCTTGGATCAAAAGATAGCTCTTGACGATCAACAACTTTTTTGTAAAGGCCAAAGGTGAGGAAACAACTTTACTAGATCAATACCTAGAGAGAGGGCAAGGTTCTAGAGAGAGAAGCTCTCAAATGGCATTTTGGAAAAGTAAGAGAGAGAGTGGAAGTGTAGAAAATGATTCAAAAATGCCCAGCTGCCCTCTGTTATACGACATTCCTGCTCGAGCGGAAAACACAATGCTCAAGTGTCAAGAACAAAAAACTAGGTACGCTCGAGCGCAAGAAGACCCGCTCGAGCTCCAAGACACAAGAATAAAACACATCCACTTGAGCGCGAAAACCAGTCCGCTCGAGCGTAGATTTTCATCTCCCAGAACTTTTCAGAAAAAGAACTACCCGCTCGAACGCAAACAAGCCCGCTCGAGCGCGACCCGCTCGAGTGTAGAAAACACACCTGTAAAAGTTTTGTAGGGACACGAAATACTGGAAGGGCGTAAACCACGCTCGAGCGCAGAATGACCCGCTCGAGCGGACCATACAAAAACTGAGCAACAACAATGGGAGCCAAAGCTCTACCAACCTGTAACAACCAAGCCCAACACAAGCTATAACTCAAACAAATGGAATCAAAGGACGACAACAAGGGAGATACAACTACCAACTCCACGAAACCAAAGTCCGGAATACAACGGATACAGAAAGGGAAAACTGGGATCGCTATAATTTCTCTACACAAACTAGATCAAAAACCTTGATTTCTCAAGATCCATTTGAGTTTGGCCATTGCTTCTTCATCAAAGTGGGTTATCATCTCGAGGCCTTCGTTGTATGCGGTGAAGATCGAGTTTCGACACCGTTGATTTTGGGGGTTTCATCTCATTTGCTCTTCAAAACATGAGGTAGGGATTTTCTTTGAGTTATATATATATTTTTGCAAGATCTATATGATATTCGAAATCATCTTTCGATAGCTTTAAAAATTGATTGTTGATTCAAGAAGTTGAGCGATTTTGAAAGTGGGTTTGTCTCTTGTTCTTTTAAAATGATCTTATGGGTTTTGATCTTCATTGATTGAAGAAAAGATGATTTTAGAAACTTTTCTTTCAAAAGATTTGAGTTATATAGTTTTGGTAAGAAAACCTAGAATTTGGGAATTTTTTTAAAAGAGACTGAAAATCCATGAATGATATTGTTATATTTATTTTGTGTGTCAAAATAAATGGATGTTTGGAAAATTTCTTATTTATATTTATATAAATGATGAATTTCAGGGAATATGAGAATTGTTGTTCATTTTGGAAATTATTGTTCAAAACGTTGAAATAGTCTTGAAATGACTAATTGTTAAGGATACTTAAGAAGAAGGAATTGTGTGATTCCTTGGATGATGAATTGGAATAAAAGTATTTATATTCATCTTGTGTTATTGGCATAACTGAGAAACAAGTTTTCATGGAATGGTTTTGGGGTAAATACGTTGGTAAGTCTTGATAGGTGGTGTAGATGATATTGAATAAGTTGGCCTGAGAGTCCGGGGTGAAAGATCGAAAACCTGCACGGATAGGTGTCGAGCCTTCCGATTAATACCGGTAAAAATGACAATTTGGTAGTACTTGTATAGTCTACTTGCAGACACCGACCTAGGGATTACCAGAGTAGTATTTACCGTTCTTGAAATAAATTGTTAAGTTTTGAACAATTGAAATTGCATGACATCATTGAGCATGATGGTTTTCAAAAGATGAAAATGTGATTTATCTTCAAAAATGGCATAGCATGGCATGTGCATTTCATCTCTTGAGACTTGTATAAAATGTATATACTTTGTTAAGGATTTTCTACTGGGCTTTATGCTCACCCTACGTGATTTTTGTGCAGGAAAAGATGTGGTGATGCCGCCTAACTAAAGGCAAGGAAATGTGTGTTGAGAGTACGAGACTCTCATTTTGTTGTGACTCTATGTGTAAGCCAAGGGCTGTATATGTGTGGGTTTGAATAGCCGTTTTGTGTAACCAGGCTCAAGCCTTAGAAACTTGTAAACCCTTGGGGGTATACTTTGTTAAGGATTTTCTACTGGGCTTTATGCTCACCCTACGTGATTTTTGTGCAGGAAAAGATGTGGTGATGCCGCCTAACTAAAGGCAAGGAAATGTGTGTTGAGAGTACGAGACTCTCATTTTGTTGTGACTCTATGTGTAAGCCAAGGGCTCTATATGTGTGGGTTTGAATAGCCGTTTTGTGTAACCAGGTTCAAGCCTTAGAAACTTGTAAACCCTTGGGGGTATTTATTTGTTTATTTATTTGTTGTTGGATTAATGTATTGTTGCATAAAGAACTATTGTATCATGTAATGTAAGTTTGGAGATTTATATTTGGTTTTCCTTGAAAGAGCCATGATTGTTGTATTATCATTTGGGCTAGAAATTTGGGACGTTACAACTTACATCATTATATACATATTGTGTTTATATGGATAAATGTAGGTAGTTTAAATGCATGAGGCTATTGTCATTTTTCAAAGTCTGAGAGAGTCAGATATAAAGAGACTGTTTTTGTGGACCAACGTGAAAATTTTGATAAAATCTATCCCGCAATGTATAACCTCTATTTTATGGGTTACATTGTATGAAGCTCTAGTCATTACAAAATCTGAGGAGTTTTGAGTGTACGCAATCTTACTACTCTGTGCAAAGACATTATTTTCATGAATTAACATAAGAAAAAATTGATTTAAAAAACTCTTCCCATATTTGTTTGGGACTAATCTATGATCCATTGGGAACTCATTTGACACCCAAAATCACAAAATAAAAGCCTGACACAAAATCATTAAATTTTTTTTATTTGTTTAAAATATACAGTTTGACAATTTCTTTCAAGAAAGGTATTTACACATCTTGAATATGAACACCCACTATAAAAAAAAAAAAAAGAAAAAAAAAAGAAAAAAAGAAGAAGAAGAAGACACGTTGTCGCAGCCTTTGAGCAACAACAGCATTATATGGCTTCATTTGATTAACCATTAGTCATTAGCCCCAAATGCTTTCCATAAACAGGTTATATACTGAGACATTTCAAGAAGGGGTATTCACCCAGATCTCTTGTGCTAGAGGTGAACTTTGCAGGTCAAAAAATGATGTTATGACCAGATGCTACAAAGGCTTTAGAGCCACCGTAGGCTGTGCAAAAGAAGGCTGCAAGTTTGGATCACTGACCATTCATAGAAACAAAGAAATTAGTCATAGCATATATAGATTTTGAGGTGTATGATTTGGACATATTTGATTCACAAATAGGTTAAGGTGAGATAAGTAATCTGGGATTACAATCTCAATAATAATATAACTTATCTCGAGGAGGGTATTTTTGAAATTTTGTAACAAAAGTGTTATCTCATGATAAGTAGAAACTAATCAATGGCTCCAATTTATTTTAGGGGGCATCTAAAGTAGAAAAATGTTTCCTCTCTGTTATCTCCCTCTCTGTTCTCACCAACTCTCCTTCACATTCCCTCTTTATCTCTCTCTCCCTCTCTGCTCTTCTTTTTTCCTACCCTCTCTCTTCCGCTGCTCTCCAGTCTTCTGCCTCTCGAACTTGGCTTTATCTCTCCCGACGCTGCTCGCAAGGTAAGATTTCTACCTCTCCTTTCTCTCTCTCTGTTTGTGTTTGCCTCTCTAGTCCTCGAACTCGCATTTTTCTTGCTTCAACTCTCCTCCCCATTCCCTCTTTATCTCTCTCTCTCTGCTTTTCTTTTTTCCTACCCTTTCTCTTCCGCTGCTCTCCAGTCTTCTGCCTCTCGAACTTGGCTTTATCTCTCCCGACGCTGCTCGCAAGGTAAGATTTCTACCTCTCCCTTCTCTCTCTCTGTTTGTGTTTGCCTCTCCAGTCCTCGAACTCGCATTTTTCTTGCTTCATAATTCTCTCTGTCGGGCTGTGAACAAGTTATTTTATGGTTTTGTTTTAGGGCTATTTTCTTTTATTTTAGGGCTATTTTCCATTGTTTATTTTGGGTTTGTAATCCTAACATTCAGGCTGTGAACATGTTATTTTCGATTGTTGTTTTAATTGTTGTTTTGATTTTGAAATCAAAAATTACGAAGAGATGTTTTTCGGATGATTTATTGTTTAGTAATGTTTATTGTTTATTGTGTTTTGATTGCATTGATTATATACGATTACACCATTTTTGGAAATCCATTGTGTAACGCCCTCAAAATAAACCCACAATCAAACATTCAAGACATGCTTAGACATAAGAGAAATAAACATAATTACATTTCATCAGAGTATCCATTACAAAGTGTATTACATGTTGACAATAAAAGTAAATGCCCTATAGGCTTACAACTTTCCAAGTCAACACTTGGTTACAAAAGAGAGTACTAACTCTACACAAAATGAGCCCTTGGCTTGATATACATGTAATACAAAAAGGAAATCACAAAAAGATGTCTCAGCCACTAAGCCTCTCAAGCTACGTCCTTGGAGATGGCATGCTACCTGTACCTAAAAATGATGTCCCATATAGGGTGAGCCAACGCCCAGTAAAGATATGCTAAACATAATATGAACAATAACTAAAACATTAGCATTTGATAAATGTTTAACTCACAAAAACCAATTCATAGTCCATTTCAATTATATGACAATGTGTCCATGTTTCATTCTATTTTCCATTTCTTATCCAATTTCTCAATTCTTAACTCGGGCTCAGAACCTGGCCATATACTTTAAATGAGATTACATCTCATATCAATAATTCTTCCATTTCAACAATTCAAATGAGATAACAACTCATATCAAAACACTTCCATAAGCTACAACAGATACACAGATTCGCTGTATCAATAACAAATAAAACACTTCCATACTTCACAAATGATACACAGATTTGCTGTATCAATGATTCAATAGATACACGTATTTGCTGTATCAATGGAGTCCATCCCCTATCTCCTCCCACATAACATTCGATTTAGGAGTCCATCCCCTATCTTCTCCTAAACCGTGGAGTACATCCCCTATCTCCTCCCACACAACACAATGTATATAAACACACATCATATACATAATTTTTCAATACATAAATTTGATGTATTATTCCAACCGTCATATTCGATAACATATTCAATTGATTAGTTTTAGTTTGCCTAATCATCATGCATTGTCTACAACAATCAAGACTATCCTCCACCGATAGCCCAAAGCAGTTATTTCTAAACAGACAATAAATTCCTCAACAGATATATAATTTCAACATTTTCAAAGTGAGCGATTAATAAATCCAACTCTACCATTCCATCTCATAATGAGCCAATTTCATTATTTCCAACTCAATTTCACATTTTCATAACATTTGTCATTAATTACACTAATGACCCAAATATACCCAAACATAGCATTTTCCCTCTTTTTCTCAATATTGACCCAAAGGTCCAAATATTATCAACAACATCAATAATCTCTTTTAAGACCCAAAATATACATATGTGAGTCAAAAAAGACAAAACCCCTCTTTTCAAAATAACACATCTCAAACCCTAACTTTCCCAAATCAAATCATCTATACAAATAGCTCAACATCTATGTTAAAGCACATAAGAATGAGTAGTTATCCCTACCTCAAATTTCGGAGCTCAATGGAGAAGATGAAGAAATCTCGAAGTGCTCCAGACCAAGAAATTTTATAGATGGGATTAATCTTGGTTTATGCTTATAAGGTGTTTGATGAATTATCTCTTCACATAACTATGTAACAACCTTTAACTACTACTTTTTTCGTGAACCGTATAGTTATAGGTAAATGAGGTTTCTTGTTTACATATAATTTTATATGTTAGGGCTTACCTAATTTGATGTGTTGGTTTGATGCTGTTGGGGAGCAATCATGTGTGTATTGTTTAAATGTGTTTTCAAATATAATTGGGTCGTTCTGTTGCATTTCTGCCATGGATTTGTGTTTTCCTTCTTGCCTTTCATTTTTGATGGGTTCGATCTGCAGTTGGTGTGAAGTTTTCAGAACCACTGTCCAAATTTTTGATTTTTTTTCCCCCTGAAAAGCAGAGAGATGACTGAGATCCATTCTTTTCTTTTCTTTTCCTTTCCCTCCGAAATCATCTGAACTGTCCCAGGTTTTTCCGTGTTGATCTGCTTCTTGGGTTTTAGATCTCTTATATACATAAAGAGTATATCGTTTGCAGGATGTCTGAAATGATTATCTGTGTTGTTTTCGACATTATTGTTTTGGTTCCTTCTATTAGGGTTTTGCGTGGGTTTTTCTATATATATGTTTTTCCTCCCTTTTTCTTGCCCCAGAATTTTTTTGACTCTTTCATTATATTGTGGGATGAGATTTAGGACTGTAGATAACAGATTTTGAGAATTCTGTTGGTCTGAAATTCTTGTTTCCCTTCATGAGTTGAATCACACAAAGGTGCAATTTTTCCTTGAATGTGTCATCAATTATCATCATGGTTTATTGTTATGGTTATCACTTTAGCTGATAAGTGATGTTTGTTTTTTAAACATTTGGTGCTTATTGCTTTTTCTATTTGGTTAGATCATGCGGATCTGATGGGATCGTGTCTTTTTGCAAACATAGCCATTTGAATTAATGAACAGTGCGACAATTTTCCAGTTATGTTTCTCCAAATCTATTTATGTTCTGTTTGATTGTTACCAAAACAAAAGAAAAGATTAACCTTTTGACTTTTTGTGATTAGAACGGCTATTGAAGCTTATAACTGTTTCGAAGTGTATCTCTGCAAGTAGCAATTGGACTTATGGACCTGTTGTACAATTTCCGTTTTTTAAAATTTAATTTTTTTTTTTACTATTTAGAACATAAAAGGAAAAGATGAATTTTATGATGCCTTACAGTTGGAATAGACATTTATAAAACTCCAAGGTTTTCTTTTATTGGAATCGAATATGGGTTTTTATGGTTTAAATGGTCTTCAGACTCCGACCTTTTCTTCTCTTCATCTCTTTGATGGTTTGCCGTTGAAATGGCTGTATAACTTTACAAGGTGTTGTTCTCTTTGACCATAATAACTTCTTCAATCAGGGCATTGACAATATTTAAAAAAATGATCATAAAAGTGAATTTTGAGAAAGAGAAGAAATAATGGAAGTGGTGTGATTTGTTCAAAAATTGAAAAGAAGATTTTTTTTATTAATAGAGTTTTGACTTCAAATTCTTATAATAAATTATATTTTCCGTTTTTTACTTTAATTTTATTGGGGTGTATTTATGTTTGGGTGCTTTTACGAAATTCATTTCAAAGTCAATATATTTGATAAATTACATTTTAAATCAATACTGTTAAATTTAATTATATTTTAATCTTATAATTAATTTAGACACGGCTATACATTTTTAAACCTCCAAATCAACCCTGGGGACTTGCTTGTTTAGAATCTATTACCAGATAAATCAGTAGTTTGAAGGTGTTTAAATCTGAAAGTGTTAGAATCTATTGACAGAAGTTGAACTTTTTGAGCACTTTCAAGTTGTTGTAAGCTTTAAAGACTCTGGAAATTGGGTCATCAAAACGAAGACCATGCGGGCGGAATGTGATTGATTGGACGGAAAAAGCAAGCAGAAAAAGCAATAGAGAGTGAAGTCTAAAATAATAAATAAATAAATAAAAGAAAAATAAAAAGAAAGAGCTTTGGGTGACCCACCATCAACCAGGAAGAGGTCAGAAAATTTCACGACTTTTGAGAAATCAAAATATTGTATTTATTATTATTTTTATTTTTAAAATCTTAATTTATTTAGCTTTTATTGTTTGTTGGACAAACTACTAAATTGAAATTCTTAAACAACATAATAATTATTTATTTGGTAGTATTATATATATCAATGGGTATAAACAATAGAATAATTATTTGTTTATCGGCAGTGGGAGTATTTCAGTGCTTCTCTGTGTGCTGTGTCACCGGAGTTTCAGTTATTTCGTTGTTATTTTATTTGAGTTTTATAAAACTTATGATACAAGTAAAATTGTTACAATTTTTTAAAAAGAATAGTATTTCTTTAAAACTTATGATACAAGTAAAATTGTTACAATTTTTTAAAAAGAATAGTATTTCTTTATATTTTTTCAATATTTTTGTCAAAAAAATTATAGACTTCATAATAAATTTTAATATGATACGTATGAATTACAACTGTATTTTGATCACAAAATTATTTATATCGTGCCTTCAGGCACGGGTATACGCTAGTAAATATATAAAGCGAACATCTCTATTGGTATAATTGTTACAAATTTTTTTTTTCCTTCTAAAAATGCCCACAAAACATGGTAATTGTTATAAATTAGCTCCCATTCTCTCCAATTGTTTCAAATAACTACCAAAATTATCTTATTCAATTTCAAATTGCACACACCTACCTCTAGTGTGTGTATATATGTTTACTTACATGAGTTTCTCTTATTAGGTCCTATTTTAATTTCCAAAATTCTATTTTTGCTTGTCACATCAATGAATAATAGGAGTTTATAAGTTGTGTTAGTTTTTCTTTCTTCATTTTTTTGGGTTAAGACTATAGAGGAAATTTTAATCGGAGAATTTCAATTCAATGTAAGATTTGAAAAAAAAAATCACAGATAAGTAATAAAATTCATAATATTAATAATCAAAATCATAAATTTTTTCATGATTTTATAATTTGATTTAAAAGGACAATTGATATGTAATTTCTCCAATTTTAATTTCAAGTGCTCATGGATATTAACATTAAGAAAAATGATAAGACCTTCAACCACTCACCTTTGGTCAATTCACTATTCTTTTCCATAACAATATTTTACAAGAAATTTCCGTTTATTTGCATTTTGAGGAATTCTGTACAAATTATTGTGCAAAATAATGGATTCAAACCCATAATAAAGCTCCGTTCAAAAAAAAAAAAAAACAATTCAAATGAGATAACAACTCATATCAAAACACTTCCATAAGCTACAACAGATACACAGATTCGCTGTATCAATAACAAATAAAACACTTCCATACTTCACAAATGATACACAGATTTGCTGTATCAATGATTCAATAGATACACGTATTTGCTGTATCAACGGAGTCCATCCCCTATTTCCTCCCACATAACATTCGGTTTAGGAGTCCATCCCCTATCTTCCCCTAAACCGTGGAGTACATCCTCTATCTCCTCCCACACAACACAATGTATATAAACACACATCATATACATAATTTTTCAATACATAAATTTGATGTATTATTCCAACCGTCATATTCGATGACATATTCAATTGATTAGTTTTAGTTTGCCTAATCATCATGCATTGTCTACAACAATCAAGACTATCCTCCACCGATAGCCCAAAGCAGTTATTTCTAAACAGATAATAAATGCCTCAACAGATATATAATTTCAACATTTTCAAAGTGAGTGATTAATAAATCCAACTCCACCATTCCATCTCATAATGAGCCAATTTCATTATTTCTAACTCAATTTCACATTTTCATAACATTTGTCATTAATTACACTAATGACCCAAATATACCCAAACATAGCATTTTCTCTCTTTTTCTCAATATTGACCCAAAGGTCCAAATATTATCAACAACATCAATAATCTCTTTTAAGACCCAAAATATACATATGTGAGTCAAAAAAGACAAAACCCCTCTTTTCAAAATAACACATCTCAAACCCAAACTTTCCCAAATCAAATCATCTATACAAATAGCTCAACATCTATGTTAAAGCACATAAGAATGAGTAGTTATCCCTACCTCAAATTTCGGAGCTCAATGGAGAAGATGAAGAAATCTCGAAGTGCTCCAGACCAAGAAATTTTATAGATGGGATTAATCTTGGTTTATGCTTATAAGGTGTTTGATGAATTATCTCTTCACATAACTATGTAACAACCTTTAACTACTACTTTTTTCGTGAACCGTATAGTTATAGGTAAATGAGGTTTCTTGTTTACATATAATTTTATATGTTAGGGCTTACCTAATTTGATGTGTTGGTTTGATGCTGTTGGGGAGCAATCATGTGTGTATTGTTTAAATGTGTTTTCAAATATAATTGGGTCGTTCTGTTGCATTTCTGCCGTGGATTTGTGTTTTCCTTCTTGCCTTTCGTTTTTGATGGGTTCGATTTGTAGTTGGTGTGAAGTTTTCAGAACCACTATCCAAATTTTTGATTTTTTTTTTCCTTGAAAAGCAGAGAGATGACTAAGATCCATTCTTTTCTTTTCTTTTCCTTTCCCTCCGAAATCATCTGAACTGTCCCAGGTTTTTCCGTGTTGATCTGCTTCTTGGGTTTTATATAAAAAAAAAAATTTGTTGTTTTTCTTATGTATACAATTTTTCTGTTTTTAAATATATATATATATATATATATGTAATTTTGGAGCAATGATTGTATTGTTCCTTCCTCATTCTATGTTGGATTACATTAGAATTATAATTTGGTCTTACTTTGTTACACTATTTCTCATTATAATACTCATTTATTTCATACTCGGCCTTATCACGTCCATGTTACTACACATATATTACTTGACTGATTTGGAATCACAACCTTTGAAAATCTTGATGTCTAATGCGGAGACTATAACCCATGTGGGATTTTGAGCCTATCATTCTTTTTGGAGGGTTATTTCATATTTGCTCTTAATTTTCTTTGATAGCTTATTATGTTGTTGTTAATTCTCATTATTCTTTCAATTGGTCAAAAAACATTGAAATCATTATTTTTATGCCATTTTGTCCTTGTAATATATAGATCATGTTATATTTTGAGAAATGATTTTAGGCCATCTTTCTTTGTTTGAGTCTTATTATAAAAATAAAAAATAAAAATTCTTGTTTCAATTACCACCTGTTAGCCCATTGAGCCTATACCGAATTTTTTTTTATTCATTTAGCCATTTCTTCCGGTGTTTCAAGAATAAATTTCATCTATTATTTTGGGAGGAAGCTATTTTGTGAATGGAAAGAACGGCCATTAAAGCTTATAACTGTTTCGAAGTGTATCTCTGCAAGTAGCAATTGGACTTATGGACCTGTTGTACAATTTCCGTTTTTTAAAATTTTTTTTTTTTTTTTTTTACTTTTTAAAACAAAAAAGGAAAAGATGAATTTTATGATGCCTTACAGTTGGAATAGACATTTATAAAACTCCAAGGTTTTCTTTTATTGGAATCGAATATGGGTTTTTATGGTTTAAATGGTCTTCAGACTCCGACCTTTTCTTCTCTTCATCTCTTTGATGGTTTTCCGTTGAAATGGCTGTATAACTTTACAAGGTGTTGTTCTCTTTGACCATAATAACTTCTTCAATCAGGGCATTGACAATATTTGATTAATGGATTTTGATATCTTAATGGTAAAATTTAGTTTTGAATAATTCCTGCAATCTGAAAATTATAGCAAGGATATGATTGCCTAAGTTTTGATTTGTTTTTGTACTGGGATGTGGGGGCTTGTGGGAAACATGGTGAATGTTGCTGTGTTACTTTCACTATTTTCACCACGAACTTGAGTACCTCGCAGGATTTTGCCATTTTAAATTCTACATTTTTTTTCCCTTTGGTTGATTTCAATCTGTGTTCCTTTGCACTTCAATGTGATAGAGTATACACTTATTTTTCCCTTTTTTGTTTTGACTTGAATGTAAGCGCTTTGAACCATATAATATATATATTTTGTGGTTTATGAAATTGCATTATTGTTCTTTTGTTTGTTATGAATAAATAGAGTAACTTATTATACTCAATTCAATAAAGCCTTTCCATGAATACTGTCTTGCCATTTTACTTAGTCTATTATCCTAATATACCATTCTACCATGTCTTTTCTCATTATTGTGACCCCAGTTAATTTTAATCTTCCCCTTTCCCTAGCATTACCCTCACTGGTAATCTTTGTTTTGTCTACAGGCTGAAGCAAAATTTGATCTTTTGGAGGCTTTTGACATGGGAGCTCCTCCACATGGTATGAACTGCTAGCTTATATCTAACATAACAACAAATTACTATCATTTTGGGATAATTTATTCACTGTCATGCATAATCTAAACCTGTATTGGTTAGGTTGAATCATCGTTCTGCACTATTGATGAACACAAGGATTTTTTAATTCTAGGATGTCCAACTACTGCTCATATGTCTATATTTTTGAGTTCTCTTGAACATTATTTGGACCATGGCCTCAGGCCAACAGATATTTATCTAATATTGGAATCGTCTAGACTGGAATTAAGACTACTCATCTGCTCATCTGTCTTTTTTTTTACTTTCTATTTTTCTCTTGCTCTGTAATTGGTTTATAATTAAGCCTTAGCAAGAGAGAAGTGTAATATGAAAAGTCTGAGACTTAAGCTTAGGAAAGTAAAATGAGTGTTGTAACTAACTAATATTGTAATATTACTGAGACTTAAGTGTAATATGTTCATGAGTTTGCTAATCATACATTTAACTTAACTAACTGATACATTTTTCCTACTAAACGTTGGGCTTTGATATACTTCAATTTTGCACAATGGGGGTGAACGGCAGTGAATGATTTTTCTTTCCAAGCCTTTTCTTTTTAAACATTAGAGATGGTTTGTTAATATTGCAATCACGGAGATTATATTCTTTTCTAATTTTAGCCTAAGTTCAAATGAGACCAACCTCTTCAATTAGAACAAGAAAGATTGATAACTTTAAGAATAATAGTGTGATGCTATAAGAAAGGAACAATTTTCTCCAAAATCATTTTGTGAATAAATTTTCCATGTACTACATAAAAGATTAGATAGGAGAAGATTAAACTCAATATAATTTCCTCCGTGCCTTTAGACACGAGCATACACTAGAAAATGTTGGTTTGCAAATCCACTTCAAATGTTGGTTTTCAAACCCACTAGAAAGTGGGTTTAATTTTTTAATTTTTTTTTTTTTCAAATCCACTCTTTTTGGAAAATGTTTGTAGAAAATGTTGGTTTTTTTTTTTTGTGGATAAATTTAAACTCAAAATTTAAATGGAGTTTAAATTGAGTTATGTGAAAAAAAAAATGGTGAATTTAAATTTGTATGAAAATTGAGTTAAATTGAGTTCATGAGTTTTGTTTATGTAGAAAATGCTTTTCTGTGTGTAGATAAATTTGAACTCAAAATTTAAATTAGGTTTAAATTGGGTTATCTTAAAAAAATGATCATAAAAGTGAATTTTGAGAAAGAGAAGAAATAATGGAAGTGGTGTGATTTGTTCAAAAATTGAAAAGAAGATTTTTTTTATTAATAGAATTTTGACTTCAAATTCTTATAATAAATTATATTTTTCAATTTTTACTTTAATTTTATTGGGGTGTATTTATGTTTGGGTACTTTTACGAAATTCATTTCAAAGTCAATATATTTGATAAATTACATTTTAAATCAATACTGTTAAATTTAATTATATTTTAATCTTATAATTAATTTAGACACGGCTATACATTTTTAAACCTCTAAATCAACCCTGGGGACTTGCTTGTTTAGAATCTATTACCAGATAAATTAGTAGTTTGAAGGTGTTAGAATCTATTGACAGATGTTGAACTTTTTGAGCACTTTCAAGTTGTTGTAAGCTTTAAAGACTCTAGAAATTGGGTCATCAAAACGAAGACCATGCGGGCGGAATATGATTGGTTGGACAGAAAAAGCAAGCAGAAAAAGCAATAGAGAGTGAAGCCTAAAATAATAAATAAATAAATAAATAAAAAATAAAAAGAAAGAGCTTTGGGTGACCCACCATCAACCAGGAAGAGGTTAGAAAATTTCACGACTTTTGAGAAATCAAAATATTGTGTTTATTATTATTTTTATTTTTAAAATCTTAATTTATTTAGCTTTTATTGTTTGTTGGACAAACTACTAAATTAAAATTCTTAAACAACATAATAATTATTTATTTGGTAGTATTATATATATCAATGGGTATAAACAATAGAATAATTATTTGTTTATCGGCAGTGGGAGTATTTCGGTGCTTCTCTGTGAGCTGCGTCACCGGAGTTTTCAGTTATTTCATTGTTATTTTATTTGAGTTTTATAAAACTTATGATACAAGTAAAATTGTTACAATTTTTTTAAAAAGAATAGTATTTCTTTATATTTTTTCAATATTTTTGTCAAAAAAATTACAGACTTCATAATAAATTATGAATTACAACTGTATTTTGATCACAAAATTATTTATATCGTGCCTTCAGGCACGAGTATATGCTAGTAAATATATAAAGCGAACATCTCTATTGGTATAATTGTTACAATTTTTTTTTTCCTTCTAAAAATGCCCACAAAACATGGTAATTGTTATAAATTAGCTCCCATTCTCTCCAATTGTTTCAAATAACTACCAAAATTATCGTATTCAATTTCAAATTGCACACACCTACCTCTAGTGTGTGTATATATGTTTACTTACATGAGTTACTCTTAGGTCCTATTTTAATTTCCAAAATTCTATTTTTGCTTGTCACATCAATGAATAATAGGAGTTTATAAGTTGTGTTTTTCTTTCTTCATTTTTTTGGGTTAGACTATAGAGGAAATTTTAATCGGAGAATTTCAATTCAGTGTATGATTTGAAAAAAAAATACAGATAAGTAATAAACTTCATAAATATTAATAATCAAAATCATAAATTTTTTCATGATTTTATAATTTGATTTAAAAGGACAATTAATAAGTAATTTCTCCAATTTTAATTTCAAGTGCTCATGGATATTAACATTAAGAAAAATGATAAGACCTTCAACCACTCACCTTTGGTCAATTCACTATTCTTTTCCATAACAATATTTTACTAGAAATTTCTGTTTATTTGTATTTTGAGGAATTCTGTCAATTCACTATTCTTTTCCATAACAATATTTTACAAGAAATTTCCGTTTATTTGCATTTTGAGGAATTCTGTACAAATTATTGTGCAAAATAATGGATTCAAACCCATAATAAAGCTCCGTTCAAAAAAAAAAAAAAAAAAAAAAATAAAGCTCCGTTCAAAAAAAAAAAAAAAACCCCATAATAAAGCAGTGAATAAATGAATAAAAATATAAGATATACATCCTTTAGCAAGATATTTACGTTCACGGTGAAAAGTAAAACCAAATTCACTTCTCAACCTCTTCATTACTCTCTCTCCTATAATACTTTCTGAAACTTTATTTGGAAATTACAATATATATCACCAATTTTTTTTACGCCCACAAGGACCTGAGTGAATCTCTAATGGGGCTTTCACTCCGTCTCCAGGCCTTGGTCATCTGCCACTGTAAAAAATCTTTTATATTATTTTTAAGTATAAAATAAATATGTAACACATCGTAACACAAATTAATAAATTTAATAAATATTTCCTGTCACAATATTTTAGTGATCTGTTTCAACTATCAAAATTCTATTATTGTAGTACGTTCTACTTCTCTTTTTTTTTGCTGTGTTCTTTGGGTTTAGACTATGAAAAAAAATTCAATTTCAAGTCTTCCGTGATATTGACGCCAAGAAATATGTTTCATAAACAAAATTTTATACATAAAATTCATACATATTGATGTGACATTATTATTTTTATAAATTTAAATTATAATAATAATGTTTTGACTTAAAATAAAGGAATCACATAAAATTAAGTAATTTTGTATAATTTATTTATACAAATGTATAAATAAATTATACAAAAGCAGAACCACTTGTTTTTGTTTTCTTCGTTGTTTTGTTTGGGTTGGAAGGAAAGTTTCCAGGTCTTTTGTTTGTCGACATCAACCATAGGCAATTTATATCCAATTAAGACTATTTTAGTAGGTAGGTAGCAATACATTAAAGAGAGATTTATTAGAAAATTCTTTTTGTTTATATTTTAATTAGTTCATAAGATATTATTGTATTCCAATAAGTCCTATTATTTGGACATTTGATCCACCAAATCCTAATTCTCACATTTAAAGCATTTTATGGACGTTTCTACCCTTACAAATATTTTTTGAACAGTTGCAATTTGGTAATGTTGAACATTCATATTTTACAATATGAATATTCACATTGACGTGTAAATGTTCACATTGACGATGTAAATATTCACATTGACAATGTGAACATTCACATTCTCTCTCTCTCTCTCTCTCTCTCTTCCTCTTGATTTTGAGTTTTCGATCAAGAGTTTCTTAAGCAAATTTTTACTTTTCTTACTGGTAATCAAGTTCTGCAAATTTGAGTATTAGTGTCTTGGTTTTCTTGATTATATCAAGAATATTCTAATCTACTGTCGTTAATGTAGGCGCTGGTAGACTTGATCTTTAGATCAGGCTTCACTGTATCCTGGAAGCAAATTTCCTGTAACCCCCTGCATACCTTTTGGTAGGTACAAATATTATCTTTAAAAAAGCGACTTAGTAACGCGACTTGAAGCACCAAATTTCTGTTCTACATAGACAAGGTCATCGCCAAGTTTTGAAGACCCGAAAACTACCAACCGAAAAATTCAAGACGATTTGTTCCAACATATTACTCTCTTTCCTATAACACTTTTTGAAACTTTATTTGGAAATTGCAATATATATCACCAAATTTTTTACACCCACAAGGGCCTGAGTGAATCTCTATTGGGGCTTTTACTCGGAGGCCTTTGTCGTCTGCCTCTGTAAAAAATCTTTTATAGCATTTTTAAGTATAAAATAAATACATGACGCATCATAACAGACATTAATAAATTTTATAAATATTTCCTATCACAATGTTTTAGTGGTCCGTTTTAACTATCGAAATTCTATTATTGCAGTAGGTTCTACATTTTTTTTTTTTTTTGCCGCGTTGTTTGGCTTTAAACTTTGAAAAAAGTATAATTTCAAGTCTTCGTTGATATCGACCTATGAAGCACGGATACTTCAAATAGGGTGACGTATCCATATTGTATCCATATCGGATACCGATACTCCTTGGATACTCGCGGATACGTATTGGATACTTATTAAAAGTATCGGATACTTCTCAATTAATTTTTCATTAATTTTAGAGTATCGGATACTTAATTTTGAAGTATCGGATACTCCAAGTCATGTTTACTTGTTTTATGAAATTAGAATTGTAACATTTATTGCATAGTAATAGAATGTAATATAATCGCAAGTATAAATATAAGAATATTTTTCTAATACTTTGTTAAGTTCTACGATAAGAAGAGCATAGTGAGTTAAATAATAGAATTTATCAAATTGATGTATCCTAATTATTTCTTGCATGTCCCCTATAACTACATAGAAACTAAGAATTAACAAAAGAATATAACAATGGTAAAATTAAATATCAATAAATAAATAAGCAAGTAAACTTGAATATAATATTTTTCACTAGTGTCAAAGGAAAAAGCATAGGGACAAGTTGTGAATTGTTCTATTATTGTAATATAAATATATTAAACTTGATACTGAAATGAAATATTTGCAAGACCTATAAAAAATTTAAAAGGTAAACAAGCTACTAGCTTAAATTAATATAAAATTCTTAAAGGATAGTATTGTGCATTATAAAATTACATTGTGATTTCTTAACATTCTTTAGCTTATGTGTAACTCACTATTAATAATTTTAAAAAATATATTTTCCACAACCGTATCCTAGCCGTACCCGTATCCTATTTTTTTAGGTTTTGTCGTATCGCCGTATCCGTATCGTGTCGTATCCGTATCTCGTATCCGTATCTATGCTTCCTAGATATCGACATTAAGAAATATGTTTCATAAACAAAATTTTATACATAAAATTCATACATATTGATGTGACATTATTATTTTTGTAAATTTAAATTATAATAATAATGTTTTGACTTGAAATAAAGGAATCACATAAAATAAAGTAATTTTATATAATCTATTTATACAAAATTCTGTTTTTGTATAAATAAATTCATACAAAGACAGAACCGCTTGTTTTTGTTTTCTTCGCCGTTTTGTTTGGTTAGCAGGGAAGTTTCCAAGTCTTTTGTTTGTCGACAATCAACCATGGGCAATTATTTCCAAGGCTATTTTAGTAGGTAGGTAGCAATATGTTAAAAGATATTGATTATTTAAAAATTGAAGAATAATGAATTTTTTAGTTTTTATTTTCTCATTAATCAGTCAAACGCGTAAGAGTTTTAGGGATTAAATTTTTTATTTTAAAAATAAAAATTTTGTTGTAAAAGATATTTGAGAATCAATTCTTTTCATTGTGGGAATAGTCATTAAAATATCATCTCCTATTTTAGTAGGTAGGTAGCAATATGTTAAAAGATATTGATTATTTAAAAATTGAAGAATAATGAATGTTTTTAGTTTTTATTTTCTCATTAATCAGTCAAATGCGTAAGAGTTTTAGGGATTAAATTTTTTATTTTAAAAATAAAAATTTTGTTGTAAAAGATATTTGAGAATCAATTCTTTTCATTGTGCGAATAGTCATTAAAATATCATCTCAGCAAGACACAAAAAAAAAAAAAAAAAGAAGAAGAAGAAATTTCGCGACAAAATTTTAAAAATATTGCTAATAAATAAATTTTAGGACAATAATTTGATCTCAAAAATATTTATTTTTTAAACAAATTTGGGTCCCAAAAAGATAGTAATTTATCATTAAATGACCAATAGTGACACTTCTGCCAACAAAAATATTTCATTTCTAAAAAGTAATTTTGTCCCTAAATTTTTGTCTTTAAAATCTTAATTTATTGCAGTGACTAACTTCAATAGTCCCAAACAGGTCCTAAATAAGGCCTCCCAGAGCGTGTTGGAGAAAGTTGGATTTCTCAATGTGACGCATTTGAAGAACAGAAAGTCTGTCACCAAGATTTTGGATTCCAAATTTTGGTCAAGAATAGATTGTGTGGTAGAGATTGAATATGTGTATTCTGGAGTTTACATGTAGAATTAATCTGAACAACATATTGATGTTTTTGGGTAAATTTTGGATAAAATTTATGGGTTTGTAGTATTCTATATGAGGAAATACATGTTTCTTAATACTGTGTTTGGTTCATGGATTTAAGGAGAGATTTGAAAAAAAAGAAGGAAGAGAAAAATATGTGTTAAATTAGGTAAAATATAAATATATTTTATTAACATTTTACTATCATTTTTGTTTTCCTTTTCAAATTTTCTCCCAAATCCTTAAACCAAATGCAGTGTATGGATAATCTTAAAAGGATTTGTTGTGTATAAATTTTTATTTTATTTTATCTATCTATAGATACCATTCCTGCATGCGTCCGGATCCTCTAGAGTGATCATGTGAAGTGATCCTCTAGAGTGATTTTTTATGGCACGACACGTGTCCCAATAATGGAATCAATGGTTGAGATGATCCCTCTCCAAAACGACGTCATTTTGGTGAGGCAGACCCAAAAAAAAAAGAAAAAAAATTTGCAGAGTTTGCAGATCGAGAGGAGGGAGAAGAGAGAGAGAGCTAGGGAAAATTTTTCTTTGCAAATTTTTTGCAGAGTTTGATCCATAGTACTTCTCCATGAGTTTCTTGAATGTGTGGTCTCTGGATCTGGAGGCTACGTACTGGGATGAGGTGGTTTGGGATCGGAGGGTGGTGTACATTGAAGGAACGTTGGAGGTGGGTTTGAATTTGAATTTCTTGAAGATGTGGGTTGCCATTGATGCACAGTGAGGTTTGGGCTCTATGAATGGAAGAGACTAGCTTGTGCACACTGCTCACTGATGCACCACAATTTTTTGCCGAAGTCCATTAACCCAACACAACAAAAAAACGAAGAACAATAAAGAAATAGAAATTGAAAAACTTATTCACCCAAAAAATAAAAAATAAAAAACAAATTGAGAAATGAAAAAGGATTGAAATTTAAAATCCATGTACAATTAATGCAAATCAACACTCATCTACAACTCTCTCCTACTGTTTCACCACTAATCTATGCCATAGAAAGCAAATCAAAGCAAAACTCTGTTAAATCTGACTCAAACAAGCATTTTTTTGAATTCAAGAAGAAAGAAAACCCAGATCAAAGTCTGAAGTGTGAACCTCTTTGAACATGAGAATTTTGGGGATGATTCTCTGTGAGGACAAACAACAAACACCATACACCAAAGCTACAAAATCAAGGTAAGAGTTGTAGCCAATAGGAATCGGTGGCGGCGGGGCGGCGTTGGGCAGCGACAACTTCTTTCTTCTTTCTTAGCTCTCTCTTCTCATCCTTCCTCTCGATCTACAAACTCTACAAATTTTATTTTATTTTTTTTTTGGTCTGGCTCACCAAAACGACGTCGTTTTGGCGAGGGATCATCTCAGCCATTAGTTCCATTAATGGGACACGTGTCGTGCCATGAAGGATCACTTTACAGGATCACTCTAGAGGATCCGAATATGCTTCCTGCATATCCATGAATACGATTTGTAATTTCTTGTATTTTGTGGGAAAATGATATTTGCAATTTGTCACGGATGAAGTTCACTAATATTTTTCATCACTTGCATCATCATGTATACATCATGTTTGTTATATGAATCAATGTAGTAGAACTGTCTTAGTACATGAGTCTCCCACTATTGTGAGGTGAAAAAAATTAAATGTACACAATCTTCATTATATGTAATTTCTTATATTTTGTGGGGAAAATGATTTTTGTACCGGATGAATTTCGCTACATATTTTTATCACTTACATCATTATAGTATTATATTAGGCATATTGTGTTTGTTAATGTAGGCAGTTCAAATGCCGGAGGCTATTGTCATTTTGCGAAGTCTGAGAGGGTCAGATACAAGGAGACTATTTGTGTGGATCAATGTGAAAATTCTGATAAAATCTATCCCGCGATATATAACCTCTATTTTATTGGTTGCATTGTACGAAGCTCTAGTCATTACGAAGTTTGAGGAGTTTCGAGTGTAACCAATCTTACTATTAGGTGCGAAGACACTATTTTCATGAATTAACATAAGAAATTGAAAAAAATAAAATTTGATTTAAAAAACTCTCCCCATATTTGTTTGGGACTAATTTGTGATTCATTGGGAACTCATTTGACACCCAAAATCACAAAATAAAAGTCTGACGCAGAATCATTAAATTTTTTATTTATTTAAAATATACAGTTTGACAATTTCTTTCAAGGTATTACACATCTCAGATATGAACACCCACTATAAAAAAAATAATAATAATAAAAAATAAAAATTGTTGCCGCAGTTTTTGAGCAGCAACAACAATACATGGCTTCATTTGATTAACCATTAATCATTAGCCCCAAATGCTTTACATAAACAGGTTATATATCATCCTTTATTCCAACTCCACATTGCGTAGTAGAGTTCATACACAACAAAATGTCACCTTATTCACATTTGTGAAAGAACTGAGACATTTCAAGGAGTGGTACTCACCGAGATCTCTTGTGGCAAAGGTGAACTTTGCTGGTCAAAAAATGTGATGGTATAACCAGACACTGCAACGACTTTAGAGCCATCGTGAACTGTGCAAATGAAGGCTGCATGTTTGGATCACTGAACATTCATAGAAAGAAAGAAATTAGTCATAGGATATATAGACTTTGAGGTGTATGTTGGGCCATATTTGATTCACAAATAGGATAAGGTGAGATAAGTAATCTGGGATTACAATCTCAATAATAATATAACTTATCCCAAGGAGGGTATTTTTGAAATTTTGCAACAAAAATGTTATCTCATGATAAGTAGAAACTAATCAATGGCTCCAATTTATTTTTCGGGGCATCTAAAGTAGAAACTTAATATTGTCATTGGGCCTTCGAATCCATCAGGACGTCTAAACACATCCTTAAACATCCAAAAACTTGCATCCGGATTACTAATATATGATCTACATCACAATGAAAAATCCAATCAAACAACCACAAGATCCATAATATGAATAACTCTCCAAGACTTTTGATCCTAATTCAAACAAAGTCCCAAATTGGCAGATGACTAATTACAACTAGGTCCAGTTGTGTATTCTAGAGATGCAAAGGGGTTCGGGTTAGGAAAATCTTATCTAGAAAGACTTTTTGAATGTGAATATTACCACAACGGGGATGAAAGTTTCATCACAAAATTAGTGAGAAGTTACCGTGTCAAGACAATCCCTCTTCTTTGAAACCTTGGCTAAGCCTTCCTAGCAAAGAATTTCTCATTCTCTTCAACGCCATTCAAGGCTGTGATGAGAGAGAAGGCAACAATCCCTTGTGGTGAAGATAACCAAGGTATTGGAATCATTTGATATTAAGGTTGGGAGTGTTGAGCAATTCCAAAGACAATAGAGGGAAGTTATAATTGTTTCAATTGTGAACGGCCAAACACAATGGGTTTGATAAAACCTATTGTCTTGGTTTCTTGGCAATCTGAGGAGGTTTAATATTGCGGTTACTTAGGCAAAGTCCTTGCTTATCATAGTTGGGAATCCACACATTGTCAGTAAGGTACTTTGTGTTGTTATTTTTATTTTTTATTTTTTTTGATTCGAAGGAAATAGAACAAAAGCACGAAAGAAACAGGGACACTAAGTCCTTACACAAGATGCCCCCACCATGTCTGCTATCAACAGACTTACAATGGCACTTGGTGGGTCATCAAGCACTACCAGATTGTCTTGGTGGGTTGCTCCTAAATTTGCTAGTCCATCTGCACATTTGTTGGCCTCTCTAGGTGTGTAACTGATGGAGCAATTGCACCTGTGCATGAGAAATTTGGTGTCTTCGAGGACAGCTCGTTGCGCAAAATTTGGAGGAGTGTCCCCTTTGTTAAAATTAATGCCATATTTACATTAGATACATTGGATACATTGCATGCATTGGATACATTGAGTTCATACATTCTTTGTATTCATGTATTTTTATATTCATGTATTTTATATTTATTAAGTACATTGTCTAGATTATATTCATGTACCTAATTAATTACAAGGTTGTTTAGGTTCATGGATCTTATTCATTGAACTTATGTATAACCTTCTCTATATAAAAGGATGTAAGCCTATGGGCAAGACATATGAATCAATAAGTGATAAAAATTCAATACAAAATATAGTTCATTATAAAGAGAGTTTTATCAAAAGCTAACATAAGTGGTATCAGAGCTTTGGTTGGGTCAAGAGCAAGCTGGGCGTAGAGATCGGATACAGGAAAACAAGCCCCGAAGAAGAACAAACCGACGTCCATGGCGAATCCCATCAACCAAAATGTATCCACTCCTATCTTTAATGGTGAAAATTTTGATTTTTGGTATGTGAAAATGAGAACTATTTTTGTCTATACGGAGCTTTGGGATCTTGTTGAGAATGGGTTCGAGGAACCTGAAGATGAAGAAGCTTTGACAAACCCCCAAAAGAACCAATTAAAAGAGCAAAGGAAGAAGGATTCAAAGGCTCTCTCTTTTATTCAACAAGGAGTTTCAGAAGCAATCTTTCCAAGAATTATCAATGCAACAAAAGCGAAGGAGGCATGGGATATTCTTCAGAAAGAGTATAGAGGCAACTTGAAGGTAAGAACCATCAAACTTCAGTCATTGAAAAGAGATTTTGAAAATTTAAAGATGAAGGATATGGAATTGTTGAAGGATTATTTTTCTAGGGTTATGGAACTTGTAAACCAAATGAAAATTTATGGGGATAATATTACTAATCAAAGAGTTGTTGAGAAAATTTTGATGAGTTTGCCGGAGAAATACAATCCCATTGTTGCTGTCATTGAAGAAACTAAAGATCTTGCTGATTTGAGTATTGAAGAATTGATGGGTTCAATTAAAGCATTTGAGCAAAGGTTGAGTAGGCAATCTGAAAAGTCAATTGAAAGTGCCTTTCAATCCAAGCTCAATGTTAGTACCTCTAATTTCCAAGGAAGAGGAAGAGGAGGAGGAAGAAATGCAACTGGAAGAGTAAGAAATGCAAGAGGAAGAGGAAGGTCTAATTTTCAAACAAAGGAAAATGAAGAGTCCACTCAACAAAAGTGTGGAATTTGCAACCGAAGCAATCATGTTGATAAAGATTGTTGGTTTCGAGGAAAGCCAAAATGTTACAATTGCAACAAATTTGGGCATGTCAAGAAGGATTGCGTAGTCAAGAGCACTCAACAAGGTAATTTTTCTGGGGAGCAAGAAAGTGAAGGGCACATGTTCTATGCTTGTCACAAGGCATCGGATCAAACCAAGGATGTATGGTTTCTCGATAGCGGATGTAGCAATCACATGACAGGAGATGAAAGCATTTTTGTAAAAATGGATGCTTCCTCTAGTTCTCAAGTAAAAATGGGAAATGGTGCCTTAGTCCAAACAAAAGGAAAAGGTACTATTGCTATAGAAACCAAGATGGGTACAAGATTCATTTCCGATGTTCTCTTAGTTCCAGACTTGGAGCAAAATTTGCTAAGTGTTGGACAACTTATGGAGCGTGGATATCTTGTTCACTTTGAAGACGATTTTTGCAAAATTTTTGACAAAGGGGGGAAAAGCCAAGTTGTAGCACAAATCAAGATGGAGAAGAATAGAAGTTTTCCTCTCATTTTTCGGTATAGTAAAAATGCGGCTTTGAAGATGGACGTGATTGATAATTAATAGCTTTGGCATAGAAGATTTGGGCACTTGAATTTTCAAAGCTTGAAGCATCTACAACAAAACAATATGGTTTTTGGTTTGCCAACCATTCATGAAGTGCAACATATTTGTGAAGGTTGTGCACTTGGAAAGCATCACCGGGAGTCATTTCCAAAGGAGAAAGCATGGAGAGCTAAAGCACCATTGGAGCTTGTCCATACCGATGTGTGCGGACCTATGGATACACCAACTCATGGAGGTAACAAATACTTTATTATCTTTGTTGATGATTTTACTAGAATGACTTGGGTGTATTTCATGAGACAAAAGAGTGAAGTTTTCTCTATCTTCAAGAAATTTCAAAATCTTATTGAAAGACAAAGTGGTTGTTTGATGAAAGTACTGAGAAGTGATAGAGGCGGAGAATACAACTCAAATGAGTTTATGAAATTTTGTGAAGATATTGGAATGGAAAGGCAATTGACTGTTGGGTACACTCCACAACAAAATGGTGTGGTGGAAAGAAAGAATAGAACCATAGAGGAGATGTCCAAGTCTATGCTACATGAGAAGGGGCTACCCAAAACTTTTTGGAGTGAGGCCGTGTATACAGTAGTTTACTTGATGAATAGATGTCCTACAAAAGCTCTTAAGGACAAAACTCCATTTGAAGCTTGGAGTGGAAGGAAACCATCGGTGAATCACTTGAAGGTGTTTGGTTTCATTTGTTATGCTCATGTTCCAAAAGAAGTGAGGCACAAGCTTGATGAAAAAAGTAAGAAATGTATCTTTGTGGGTTATAGCTCAAAATCCAAAGGCTATAGACTCTTCAGTTTGGATCAAAAGAAGGTGATTATTTGTAGAGATGTTCTCTTTGATGAGAAGGCGTCTTTTGATTAGAAGGAAAAGAAAGTCCAAGATCAAAGCATTACTTTCAATGAAGAATCAGAAAGTCTACAAGTTGAAGATGTTGCAACTCTTGAATCTCCACAAAGATTGTCACCAATTGCTAGTTCACAATCTTCTCCAAGTTCAAGTTCAAGTTCAAGTTCTTCATCTCCAAGTTCAACTCCAAGAAATATTAGGAGTCTTAGTGATGTGTATGCAAGATGCAATTTATGCATTGTTGAACCTGAAAATTTTGAAGAGGCAATTAAAGATGAAGCATGGAAGAAAACAATGGAAGATGAAATTCATCTGATTGAGGAGAACAAGACTTGGGAGTTAGTAGAGAAACCGAAAGAAAAAGAAATAATTGGTGTGAAGTGGATTTTCAAAACAAAGTTCAATCCGGATGGCTCTATTCAAAAGAACAAAGCAAGACTTGTGGCAAAAGGGTATTCACAACAACCTGGAATTGATTTCCAAGAAACTTTTGCTCCTGTGGCTCGACTTGATACAATTAGAGCTATCATTGCTTTGGCGGCTCAAAAGGGTTGGTTCTTGCACCAACTTGATGTAAAGTCAGCATTTTTGAATGGGAAATTAGAAGAAGAAGTGCATGTTGATCAACCTCAAGGCTTTGTTGTCAAACGCAAAGAAGATAAAGTGTACAAGTTGAAGAAGGCTTTATATGGCCTAAAGCAAGCACCCCGGGCATGGTATAGTGAAATTGATGCTTACTTCAATGAAAAGGGTTTTTAAAGAAGCAAAAGTGAGCCAACTTTGTACATCAAGAGGCAAGGTACAACCGGTATTCTCATTGTTTCACTTTATGTTGATGATTTGGTTTTTACCGGTAGTGATGAAAACTTGATTGGAGATTTTAAAAGGGAGATGATGAAGAAATATGAAATGAGTGATTTGGGGCTATTGCATCATTTTTTAGGCATTGAAATCCACCAAAACAATGGTGGTGTTTTTATTTGCCAAAAGAAGTATGCTCAAACACTTCTTGAGAAATTTAAAATGAAGAATTGCAAAGCAGTTGCTACTCCTTTGATTGTGAATGAAAAGTTGTCAAAGGAAGATGGAAGCAAAGAAGATGAAGCATCTTGTTATAGAAGTTTGGTTGGAAGTTTGTTGTACTTAACTACTACAAGACCGGACATCATGTATGCTACAAGTTTATTGTCTCGGTTCATGCACAGTCCAAGCCAAATTCATTTTGGGGTTGCAAAAAGAGTGTTGAGATACATTCAAGGTACACTTGATTATGGAATTTTTTATGAGAAATTTCTTGATGCAAAGTTAATTGGATTTTGTGATAGTGATTGGGCCGGATGTGTTGATGATATGAGAAGCACTTCTGGGTATGCATTTTCTCTTGGATCGGGTGTAATTTCATGGTTATCCAAGAAACAACAAACTGTGGCATAATCATCTGCTGAAGCCGAATATATTTCAGCATCATTAGCAACTACACAAGCAATTTGGCTAAGAAGAATTTTGGATGATTTTGGTGAGAAACAAGGTGAAGCTACTTCAATTATGTGTGATAATAAGTCTGCTATTGCTGTGGCAAAGAATCCTGTCTACCATTCTCGTACCAAACACATTGCTATCAAACATCATTTTATTAGAGAAGCTGTGGAAGATGAAGAGATTCAAATCAAGTATTGCAAGACTGAAGATCAAGTTGCGGACATCTTCACCAAAGCTCTACCAAGGGACAAATTTGAATTTTTTAGAGAAATGTTGGGTGTCACACAATATGGCATTAAAGGGGAGTGTTAAAATTAATGCCATATTTACATTAGATACATTGGATACATTGCATGCATTGGATACATTGAGTTCATACATTCTTTGTATTCATGTATTTTATATTTATTAAGTACATTGTCTAGATTATATTCATGTACCTAATTAATTACAAGGTTGTTTAGGTTCATGGATCTTATTCATTGAACTTATGTATAACCTTCTCTATATAAAAGGATGTAAGCCTATGGGCAAGACATATGAATCAATAAGTGATAAAAATTCAATACAAAATATAGTTCATTATAAAGAGAGTTTTATCAAAAGCTAACACCCTTTGATAAACAACACCACTTGCTCAGAATCAGTTTCTATAAGAATGTCTGTCATGCTCTTCTCTAGGATGATGGTGAGACCTCTGTAAACTCCCTACAATTCAGCAACCTCACTGGTTGCATTTTCAAGCTTTCCATGATAACCATGCAGCCATGTCCCTCTTTCATCTCTGAATAAACCTCCATAACCCGCTGGTCCAGGATTGCCTTTAGAGCATCCATCCGTGTTAAGCTTAATTTTACCTGCAAGAGGACAACACCAATTAGAAACTTGAGGTATTTTCCTTCCTGTAAAATGATCAGTCAGAAAAGCTTCCTGAATTTCAATGGCTTGCAACTGAATAAATCTAACAGCCTCCTGTGCATTACAATCTTCTTGGTGAAAAACCATATTATTCCTGTCTTTCCAAATTTTCCAAAGGGCTAGAATAAAAACAGTTCCCCATGGTACATTCCACATTTTAGAGCTCTTACTTTTCAAATTAGATAGCAGCCATTGATCAAGACTTTCTGTCTAACATTGTGTTGTTATGATTTCTTCTAGCATTCCATATTTTTTAAGCTTGGGTATATTTTTTAAGTTGTTTCGAAGGACTTTTTGTCTTTTTTTCAGTAATTGAAAGGCACAAACACGCACGCACAAGCACACAAAATTTAGGTTCCTATGAACATCTCCGCAATTGTCCGTTGGTTAACAAATTTTCTTTGCCAATATTTGGATACTATGAAAAGGCCATAAATCCACCTTGCCCATATGTTTAATGACTATGGTGATGTTTGGTAAACATTTTGGATTAAAAAATCACAAAAAGACAAAAAAAAAAGTCCAAAAATCAAAGGACAAAAAAAAAAGTCAAAACAAAAAAAAAAACTATTCCAAAGCCAAAAAGCCAAAAAAGCCAAACAAAAATACTAAACGACTAAAAAAGTCCCAAGCTAAAAAAGTTTAAAAAGTCAAAAAGCCAACCAAAAAAGCCATTGCCAAACGAGCACTATATATAGTAGAAATTTCGATATTGATACTAAGTGTTTATTACTTTCATTATACTTCTTAATGGGTTTAACTTCTCTCAAGTTGTCATCTCAATTTGAGAGAACATTTGGACTTGTTGGGCCCATTTTGGAATAGATTTTGATAATCTAAACCGTTCACATTTTTAAACTTGTTAAGTAAAATATTTATGCAAGATCTCAATTTTTTCCAAGGTTTAGAATTGGCATTTTACGGTTGACATATTTTTAACATGTGACCCCTTATATTTGTCATTATTGTTTTTCTACCTACTGATGCATCTGTAGTATTTTATGGTACTTGAAATCTAACATCCGTAGTATTGTTGAACTATAAGCTTGAGTAATTTTCACAATCATAGAAAAATGTAGCATACACTCCAACAATTTGGGATCAAGTTCCCTTTATCATTTACCTTTACAGTAGGTGGTTTATTTTTAGAACTCTTCTGTTTTTTTTTTTTTTTTGTCACTCTTTTTAAGGGTATCTTATGTTTAAAACTTTGTTAATACAAGTAATGGTAATGGTGCACGTGCCTTGCACTTGAGTTTCTTCATGTGTTTAAAAATTAGAAATAGAATAGGTAGGTGAGATAAAAGCTTTCATTATTTGAAATTGGAATACAAAAAAGGTTTTTAGGCTAGAAGTTTAATTTTCAATCAATTACCCTAGTTCTATATATAAATATTTTTTTTAATTCACAAGGACAATAACAATTTGAACAAAAATGTTAGAGATTTCAAATGAATATCAAATATTCTACATAATAGGTGGGTGAGGAACACCATTGTGATCGTATGCCTATTTAATTGCACATGTTTAAAATTTCACTTTATTCCTAATTTACTGTTGGGTGAAACCATGATGACATGGTATTTCTAAAAGAACTTCATTTGTTTAGAAAGAAAGAATAGTGAAAAGTGAAAGTACAAGAAAATGAAATGAATATATATATGTATATATATTTGCAAACATTTTATTAGACCAAATTTTTTCAAGAAAAGCATAGATGTAATTTGAAATTTTAATTATAGGTAGCCTTCTGCACGAACAAAACTAATTTTTCTTAAGTATTTCTATGTTTTTTTTGTATGAAATTAAAATCAAAATTACTATGATAATGTTAATATGAGTTGTATAGAAAAATTAAATTTGTTATAGTTCCATCACTATCATGCTAAACAAACTTGAAAAAAAAAAGGTTCGAACAAAATTCTGATTAACATCAAAATCCATCCAAAAGAACAAAGCTTCCAAAAAAGAAAAAGTATCAAAGCTTCATCTCAATTAGTAAAAAAGTGCTCCTTCTTCTCTTTCTAAAAACCTCTTCTCTTTCTCTCTCTAAAAACCTCCACCCCAGGCCTCATTTTTGGCCAGCCGGCCGGCCGCCGCCTTTGGCTATGGCAGTCGGCTAGCTCAGCTCTTTCCTGTGTTTGTCTATTAGTTATCCCTTTTAATAAACTTGATTCCCCCATTATTTTTCCCACCTAGTGTGCTTTGTGTGCTGCTGTTGATCTTTATTTTTTGGTGCTTTGGTGCACGCTTTAGATGTTTCATTGGGGCTATAGCAGTAGTGTGTTGTTTTCAACAGGGGATGCCTGGAACAAGGGTCAATATAGAGGAGGAGATTGGTGTTAGATTGGCATAGAGGACGTCCAGATTTGGTTAGGATCTTCATTCGAGCGCTCTTTTGCGAGTAGGAGTTTGAGGGGTGAAATCTGGTTCAAATTTATGGAGAAGTATCGATGCGTTGTTTGGGGGGAAACATGGGTATCAAAGTCAATCCAGATCTGTCTGGGTTTCATTGAAGCGCACCTCTTCGAGTGCGAGTTAGAGGGGTGAACTTCATCTAGATGTATGGAGGTGTCTCAGCGGTTGTTCGGTGTTTGGATTGTCATCTTAGAAGTTTCTGCAGTGGGTGTGTTCAGTGTTTGGATCGGACAATAAGCTGTGTTCCGACCATGGGGGTATTCGGTGACTTTAATCCAGTGTGAGTTTTGTTGTTTAGGTGTTTGCATAGAAGTTGGCCCTTGGGTTTTGTCCTTGGATGTGTTTCGGCCATAGTCTTTTGGTCAAAGGAGTTTTTCCAGCCATGGAGTTTTCTAGCCATAGAACGTTCTCAATTGAATCAGCGGAGCATGCAGAGGCGTGGGTCTTGGCATTGGCTATGTGGGCTGGTGAAAAGAAGAGTTTAGTTGCTTTTTAGGAGGCGTGGGTGTTGAAAAGAGGAGTGGAGAAGCAGCATATGTTACATTTGATTACATTTGAGGCGTGGGTCTTTTACTATTCGATTACATTTGATTGGGGCAACAGCAACATAGGTGAATAAAATATTTGGGTTGAAAAGTAGAGTGCAGTTTGTTGAAAAGAGTAGTGCAGCAGATTGGGTATTGAAAAACAAGATGTTGGTTCGTTGAAAAGAGGAGTGCAGAAGCAGCTTCGGTGTTTTGGTTTTGGGTTGTGTGGGTTGATTTTGTGGGGATTCATGTTTTTTATTTTCTAGTTCAGTCCTTCTTAACTTTTTTTTTTTTCATTTTTTTTTAGTCTATCTTTTATTTTGCATTAAAACTAAAATAAAATCATGAGGCCAAGGAGTTGATTATATGGATGCGAGTAGTAGTAGTAGGGGTTAATTTGTACTTTCCGAATCTCTCTCGATGCATGTCATCTTCCTGTACCTTTAATTTCATGCTGTTAATGAAATTTTTCTTTGCTGATTAAAAAAAAAAAAATGAAGATAATATCATTCTATACTCTAGAATGCTTATATGAGAATCTCACTGGAGGATGCCAGCATACTTAATCTTATATTTGCTGCTAATAGCTGATCTCCTCCATAGTGCATTAATTTGATTTCTAAATTTCCACCGCCATTTGAATAGTAAACATGCATTGACATCCCTGATCTTTCTTATGCCTAGGTCCTCTTGATCAATACTCTTTGTTACCTCCACCCATTTCACTAGTTTAACTTTTGTTTTTAGATCATTACCACCCCACAAGAACACAACCTCAATCTTCTTAAATTCTCTTGCCACACCTTCAGGCATCTTAAATAAGGAAAGGTAGTACATAGGTAAACTTGATAAAGAAGACTTGATCAAGGTTAGTGTGAAGCGCGTGCTTGAGACTGGGCCTCACGCGCCATCTTCAGGGGGCGCGTGAGGGCGCGTCTGGTGTCCTCTGGGGTTCTTCTTTGCATTTTTGGACTCCTCTCGTCAAGACCTTGTTCCTGGTATGCTCAAAACCTGATTTTGAGCAACTTGATTTCTGGGCAGTTTCGAACAACACACTGTTTTTGTTCCGAAAACGACCGACGAGGCTCTGATATCACTTGTTGGGATCGGGGATCCCACCCTTACAGAAAATATACCAAGCAGTAAAACACACCCACACTCTAGGAGACACCATATTTAACGTGGTTCGGCCTCAATGCCTACGTCCACGGGAGAGGAACCGGTTATCACTATAACAATGGAGAGATTATAGAAAGATTACAATAGAGGAGGAGCTCATACTCTCCTCACTCACCCACTCACCCGTCTCCCTCGCTCACACCGAGAGAGACGGTGTCTTCACCTCACATCTCTCACTCTCTTTGGTTTGCTCTATCTCTCTCTCTCATTCAACCGCTCCTCCTCACCTCAATTTATACACAATTGAGGGAGGATGTGATTGGTCACCACCTACCTCCTTCCACTCTCTAGTGGGTTGGAGTTGGTGAGCCACCCCCACTCTCTCCAAAGTGGGTGCTCCATTCACATGGGATGATCCAACAAATCACCTCCTCAACCCATGTGAGGTGATCCACTGCACACACTGCTGTTAATCTTGTCACGCCCAAAAAACCAACAGAATCTTCATTTCCTCACTGAGACGCTGCGTCCCCTGAAGCTAGAGATAATACACCAGAGATACAAGAGGAAGAGGGAATCCTACATCCTCTACTCAACTCACACCACTCTGTGATTTAGAGAGAGCCTCTGCTCTTATCTCCCACAAATCTCTTCCACGCTTCCTATCTCGGATGTCTTCACCTACTATGCTTGAACTTGCGCAACCAAGATATCCGACACCTCCTGATTAGATGTCCTGCACCCTCCGTTGTGATGCCCTTGACTGTGATGCATTACCTCGCAGAACCAGTCATTGGAGCAATTGATAACTCGTTGTTTATCCCATCAACGTCCTCGGTCTTCTTTGCTCAGAACTTTTCCCCTGAACTATCAGTCTTTGCCCTCTGCACTTCTGAACAACCTCCTAGCATTTCCACATACGCTTGTTGTCTGTGCTTTTGCAATCCCTGATTTGCTATCCAGCAGATTGATGGTTAACAGTAGCTCCATCTGTCAAAGCATCGTCAGCTATGCAATTTCTTGCATAGTGCTCGCACCCATGGTTTCTGGTCTCCCTGCGTCGAGCTCGCTCGAGAGATCTGCATCAACTCTATCCTCCGCTGCCATGGAACTAAAGAAACCACCATAAAGAAAAGATACTTCCCACTCCTTGGCGCACACTCTTGCATTTTACCCATCTCAATTTCTCTGTCTGGAAGTTTCTGTGAACTGTCAATAACCCGTTGCTACACACTCTTCTCACGCCTCTGTACGACACTCTAGCGTACCCTTGCACTGTTGCACATCTGCATTTGTGCTTCTGCACTTAGTATGCTCCTCTGCAACTATTGTTCTACACATCCACATACCACTAGTACCTACTCGTATACAGTAGCTCCAACAGCCACAGCATTTCCCTGAGCCTGTACTTGTTGCCAAATCATCTGTACGTCAATGAATGGTCTTGTCTTCTGATTGAACCAGATCATCTGATGAACTTCAGAGATAATCATCTCTGTAATTCTCTGATCGCCCCTAACCAATCCTGATCTCCCTCGATCCGCCATTTGATCAAGCCTGATCTCCAATGATCTATTTCGATTTGTATCTGGTTGGTTGTCCAATCTGGTTAGAATCTGCCCATTCTAACCTCTTCAGTGAATCCGCAGTGTTCCACAATATCTTGCAACCTTGCTTCAACTATTGAAGATGACAAACTCCCATGTTTTGACAATCTTTAAAAATCGTTCAGAATTTCACTATTTTAACCCCGCAGTTGCGTCCGGAACAGTCCGTTTAGCTAGGACCAACCTTCGCTACACTTCTGGGGACCTTACTGAAAAAACATCCCCGAAAGCTAGGCCACACCACAATTTTTTGAAAATTTTCGGCCAAATTACAATTTTCAAAAGTTCAGGGAATATTCCTTGTTCTAACAGATTATTCTGTCCACTGCACCTGACGTCGTCTACCACTTTGATCTTCTTTCTTTTTATAGAAATTTTGATTCCAAAATCTGATCGTACGGATGTGTCTAGAATACTCCAAATAGTTGGAAAGCACTATTGGATCATCAGAAACGGACTCCGAATGGCTTAGATCAAGCCAAAACATTTTGGATGCCTCAAATCTGCGGCTACACCTTAGCCGCGAAACACTGGATCCTTTCTCCTGCGGCTGCACCATAGCCGCGCAACACTGGATCACTCCTCAGTATGCTGACGTGGCAGATGACGTGGCGCTGACTGGACTGCCGACGTGGCAGACACATGGCATTCGCTGGCTGACGACGATGCCACGTGGCGATGACGTGGCGCGCTGACGTGGCGCTGATGTCACTCGCATGCGCGCCACACTCTCCTTCTTCCTTCCGCCGCGCGTAGGGCGCGTGTCTGAGAGTGGACTGACACGCCGATGCACTGAACAGTGCGTGAAGCGCGTGCTTGAGACTGGGCCTCACGCGCCATCTTCAGAGGACGCGTGAGGGCGCATCCGGTGTCCTCTGGGGTTCTTCTTTGCATTTTTGGACTCCTCTCGTCAAGACCTTGTTCCTGGTATGCTCAAAACCTGATTTTGAGCAACTTGATTTCTGGGCAGTTTCGAACAACACACTGTTTTTGTTCCGAAAACGACCGACGAGGCTCTGATATCACTTGTTGGGATCGGGGATCCCACCCTTACAGAAAATATACCAAGCAGTAAAACACACCCACACTCTAGGAGACACCATATTTAACGTGGTTTGGCCTCAATGCCTACGTCCACGAGAGAGGAACCGGTTATCACTATAACAATGGAGAGATTACAGAAAGATTACAATAGAGAAGGAGCTCACACTCTCCTCACTCACCCACTCACCCGTCTTCTTTGCTCACAGTAAGAGAGGCGGTCTTTCCGCCTCACATCTCTCACTCTCTTTGGTTTGCTCTATCTATCTCTCTTTCATTCAACCCCTCCTCCTCACCTCAATTTATACACAATTGAGAGAGGATGTGATTGGTCACCACCTACCTCCTTCCACTCTCTAATGGGTTGGAGATGATGAGCCACCCCCACTCTCTCCAAAGTGGGTGCTCCATTCACATGGGGTGATCCAATAGCAACAAGTTTTTTGAATTTCTTGAACTACAAATTCATAATTAAAAGATTAACTATTTGAAGATTGTATATATATATATATATATATACAACTCCGCTACGTAGCTCGAAATATCAAAGGCTCGAATGGCTCAAAATCTCCAAACGACGTCATTTTAGGGTTTTTTTTTATTCTCTTACCGGTAAGATAATATTTTTCGTACCATTCGAGCCATTCGAGCTCTACACATTCGAGCTACGGATCATTTTCGATATACATATATGACAAGTATGGGATAAAATATGTTCTATGGTATACTCTTTTAAGATATTCTGATTGAAAGCAAGTTGAAAACAAAGTTTTATGCATAAGTTATATATACACGTTTCATTTTTTATTGTATTTGGGGTTTTAGGGGTAAACTATTCCATGGTCCACTCTAAATTTGCTATAGTTTCCAAATTTAAAGCAATTTTTCTTTTAGAAGTTTTTCGACTTCGCAAATGATTCTCACAGACTTTTAATTTTACACAGAATTATAAGCTACTTATTGACAAAAACTTTAACCATGATATGAAAATTTTCATTATAAAATCACAAGAACTTTATGCACAAAGAATACATTCCATGAAAGTGCATTTATTCATGATATTAAGAAGACGCAAATAGAAGATGTCTACTTGAGTTGTACAATCTAAACACACTTACTTATAGAAACACCAGTCTAGTCCAAACATTATCTTGAAATTGAAAATATGCATACCTCCATGACTTAATGAACAATATAGGAGTAGAGACGCCCCAAAAACCAACTGCAAATCCTAAAGCCATAAATACATAAAACCAATCCATCTCAGATGTAGCACCTTCGTTATCTCCTTCATTCCCCTCAGGTGTTTTGCCATTATCACTACAATTCTTTGTGAGTGGAGGTCGACACAGCTTGTTGTCGATAAAGCTAGAAGCATGGAAGCTCTGAAGTTGGGTGCTCGATAGAATTTTTCTTGACAAGTTATTATAAGACAAATTCAAGTAACTTAAAAAATTCAAACCTGACATGCTTGGAGGAATTTCACCGCAGAGTTGGTTTTTAGATAAATCAATAGATTCCGGCAACCCCATGTTACCTATATTCTTTGGAATCACACCAGTTATATGATTTCCAAACAAATTTAGAAAACGCAATCCTTGGAGAGTAGTTTGTTCCTCGGTGATCTTTCCAGATATATTGTTCTTCGAAAGGTCTAAGCTAGTCACAAGAGGAAGAGTCTTGTCATATTGATATTTTCTTCCTTTTGTCACCAAAACTTCATTCTTTGTGAAATCTATGCGACTAGTGGGAGCAAAAGCAACAATAGCAACAGGAGAAGGAGAAGCATTCATGGCATTTTCATTTGGGATTAAGGACATGGCAATAAATTTGTTGATACACCGTGGTATTGCTCCGGACAAATTGTTGTCAGCAAGATCCAAGACTTGAAGAGAGGAGAGGTGACAAAGTTCTTGAGGTATTACGCCATCTAACTTATTTGAACGAAGGGTAAGAACAATCAAATCTGGTAGCCATTCTGCCATCCATGTGGGTGTGCTTCCTTGAAACTCATTCTCGCTGAGGTCAACCACCCATATATTTGACCAGTTCTACAAAGACGAAGAAATTTCTACAGAGAGATGGTTGTTGGGCAAATGTAACGATTTCAAACCTCCTAAAAGCCCCATGGATTTTGGGATATTCCCTGTTAGATTGTTGTTTCCCATTTCTATGACTTTTAGTGATTGCCAACCCATCCAGCAATTAGCAATTTCACTTGACAGAAGGTTTTCTCCTAAATCAAGAAATTGCAGATGTTTTTGTTCATCACAAAGGAAATGGGAGATATCCCCAGAAAATGAATTGTGCGACTCTGTATCTGGCAAAGCAGTCCATGTTTGGCACTACTTTTTCAAAAATCTGTTTCTCAAAACGATTTTCCAGATTTGGACTCTTTGGTTCAGATTTAGAACCGCGACACAAATCGAGTCCGAACTGTAGCATGAGGCCCGCGGGCGCGTCTACACCAAATTGGAAGAAATATGGGGTAATGGATTGCTAAAATGGTTAGATTCTAAGTAAATATATTGGACTGTAGAAGCAACGAAAAGATACGAAATATCACCATGGATTTGGTTGTGCAAGAGATCTACAGAAAAAAAGGGAGGAAGAGAAGTTCCAAAACCAAATTGGTATCTCATCTAAGATTCCAGTGTAGGACAGGTCAAGAATCGCTAGGTCCTTCTGTGATTGGAGCAATATGGGAAACTTTGGGCCCAAATGCCACGAAGCAAGTTCCACATCTATAAGTTGAAATGGAGGGTGCCAGTCAAGACTCACCTTTAAAGGCAACCGGTTTCCAGAGGCATATATTATGCTTAGATTGATGAGATTGGTGAAGTGAATTTCGAACACAATGCCTTCCAACAAATTATCAGACACATCAAATTGTTGCAACTTTGAAAGGTGTCCAAAACTTTAGGGAAGAGTTCCATTTAGTTGATTTATGCTTACATCCAAATATTCCAAGGATGCCAATCTTCCTATAGTGTTTGGAATGGAACCTGAAAACAAATTAGATGAGAGACTAAGGTATCGCAAAATTTTAAATTGTTCAAGTTCATCAGGTAAATGACCAGAAAGATGACTCCTAGACAAGGACAATGTCTCCAAAGCATATATTGCACATTTAGATGAACTTATAAGTAATTCCCCACTAAAGTTGTTAGTTGACAGATCAATAAAATTCAAGTTGTAAAGATTTCCCAAGAATCTTGGTAGCCTTCCCTATAGTATATTACTTGATAGATCAAGATGTTGAAGGCTGGTCATGTTTAACAAAAGTACAGGAAATGGACCCTCAAGTTCATTATGGGATAGATCAAGATATTCAAGACTGGTCATGTTCTGGAAAACCTTAGTAAATGGACCTTGAAATCCATTTTCTCTAAAACCTTCAAGCCTTCCTACAAAAATCTCCCCGCTTAGATCAAGAGAAATAGGGCTAGTAAGGCTAAAGATCTACCTAGGTATTAAAGAGTTAAAGAAGTTCTCGGAAAGATCTAGTACAACAAGAGATGTAAAATTAACACCGAGTAGAGGAGGAATGCGATCAAGTTCGCAACCAAACAAATGTAACTCTACTAAAGAAGGGATTTCGTTAATTACCTGCAGCCAGTTGGGAGCCTTAGTAAGGTTCACATAGCTTAGGTCAAGGTGTCCCAAGTGGGAAAGATTAAGAAGCCATTGAAGGTTCTCAACATCCATCTTGAGAAAACTTTTAAGACTCAAAAAATGTAAGCTTGACAGATTTCCAAGTTGATGGGGAATTGTTCCTACAAATCCTGCTTTAGACAAGTTAAGATATCGCAAATTGGCTAGAGATCCAATGAAGGATGGGATTGGCATTCCTTCAAAATCATTCAGACTTAGATCCAAGTGCTTGAGGAGCTTCAAATTTAGCAAAGAAGGATTTATTTCACCTCTCAATGCTGACTTCTTAAACCAATAGTCATTAAGCTCATAATCAAAATCAAATGAAGTATTAGGATTTTGAAGATGAAGCTCGAGGACATGGCCAGTTAAGTTATTGCAAACAACTCCTTCCCACTTGCAGCAATCATCTTCGACTTCCCAAGAATAGAGTCAGTTTGAAGGATCTACTAGGTCTTGCTTGAAGGCAGAAAGAGCTTGTCTCTCACTCTCCATGCACATGGCCACATCATGGTTTTCATTGCAGAAGCTAAAATGAATGGACGTTATGGTGAGAAAGGCAAGAAAGAAGAAAAGAATTGTAACAGGTTGCATTGATCCATTCATGGTCATGCTAAACCTAACAGGTGGGAGATATATTGTATTGTATTGTATTGTCTTGAGATCAATGAAGTAAATATGGCCACTATATATAGATTGTCCAATTATTTAGCATATGCAAGCCACATGCTACTTTCACTTTTCTCTCCATTCTTGCCATATTTTCCAGGAAATTTTTGCTTATTTTTACTTTGAATATATTATACAAATATTTATATATACATATATATATATATATACTAATATATAAAGCGAACATCTATTGGTATAATTGTTACAATTTTTTTCTTCTAAAAATGCCTACAAACATGAAAAATTAGCTCCAATTCTCTCTAATTGTTTTGAAAGGGCAAATTACACTAACAGTCCCTATAGTTTGGGGCTTGTGTCATTTTGATCCCTAAATTTTCAATTGTAATACTTTTAATCCTAAATTTTGAATCTCGTTCTAAAGATGCCATTGCTCCATTTCAAGGGCAAAGTCGTTAATTTGATAAAATATAAACTAGTTTGATAAAAATAAATGTCAAAAAATTATTTTTGAATTTTTAAAAATTATTTTTACCCACCAAAGATAAAATTGTATAGAAATGATAATTCTTTTACATTTTTAATTTTGTATTTTTTTACTAAATTAATTTTTAGTATGCGTTTGGATGATGATCATATAATGGGTTGTTATTTTTGTTGATGTTTTTGGATGGTTATCATGTAATAGATGGTTGTATTTGTTGTTAACAAATATTTTTTTGATGGTTATCATGTAATGGACAGTTATTAGGTTTTTAACATGTGCTTGTCGATTTTTATTATTCAATGCAATTGGATTCCCAAGCGTTGTTAGTAAAAATTATGATAACTCCCAATCGACAAGAATTAAACAACAATTTTGACTAAACAATCAAGAGCAATCAAGCGACTTTGTTTTTTATTCAAATACCATGAAAGTACAAGGACTTCTTTGGAACAAAAGTTACAATCAGCAAGACCAAATAAAGCAAACAAAGCAAACTAAAGATGATTTCAAGATGAAACCACCAATGTTTACAAAGATTACAAATTACAGAGAGAAACTACTCCTAAATTTAGATAAAGCTACTCTTAAGATAGAACTAACTTGTTGTATTGTTGTTGATGTCCCCTCTCTCTGCAAATTTCTGGCCTTTACACTTCTTCTTTTCCACGCCCCCATGATCTCCTCAATCTGCAACTGCTGCTGTGTAATTGTTGCAACTGCTTCCTGGCTTCTAGGCTTTCCAATCACATTACAGCTTCACTTTTGTCTGTCGAACTGCCCCTTCTTCAAGTTATCACGTGCCTACAAGCCCTTCTAACCTTCCCTTGACAGAGAAAGACTCCCACTTTGTTCATGCTTCCTCTTGAAGGACTGCCTACTAAGTCCATGATCAATGCCAGTAACTGCTCCACCATCCAATGTTAACCCATAGGCACAAACCCTGGTGACCCTTGTTTTCTAATGCCAACTATCCAACCTGGACTTAGCCACATGTCCTCAATTGACTGGACTACCTGTCGATAGGTCAACTTAAGATATATTACAATCCTTTCCCAACTGCTGCAACCGCTTCTTCATCTTTCTCTAGCACTTCACACAAACCTGCCACATGTCCTCCATGATCTCTAGCACTACCTTTGACAGAGGAAAACATTTTACTATGGCCCATAACTGCTTGTAACCTCCTTTGCTTGTTTAAACTTTTTATCTTTGACCCAACTCCACTTTTAAACCTCCAGCCACATCATTACACAATTTCCCTTCAATTAATGAGCATGATTGATAGAGGAAAGCTTTCTAATTCACAAATATGGTTTCCTATAAATCAGTCCACTAAGTTAATCAATCAATTGATAACTAGCTCATGACCCTCTCAGCCAATTGATGCATATAATGAAGTCCTTCACAGCACGTAGCCCCTTGACTGCTAGAAGACTTCATTTTGATTTCTCTACCACGTGTCATAAGCAACTTTTCATTCCCTGTCGATAGAAAAGTTACAAAGATGGATGCAAACAATGCCCCCCTAACTCTTTAAGAATGAAACTTACTTGAATTCTTGAAGAGTTATAAAATCAAAATTAAATTGATGGTAGCCCTTCAACAAACAAACATATATAAAATATGTGCCTTAGGCCAAGAAGTCTGATGGTCAAAGACGATACATATGCCAAAGTGGACAATGTATATATTTTATAATACGTCTTTGCATAATACTTCTGAATGTATATATTTTCCAAACAATGTTGGTTCATTAACCACTTTACTAAGATTGAATTTTGGTGAGATCCACAAATCTGAAAAAGATTTTGAATAACAAAAGCCATAGCATAAGGTGGCCATAAAAACTCATACATCACATCTTGAACAATGTCAAAGATTTCAAATTCATAACATTTGATTGTTCATAATTTTCAACCATATTTGGCTTGCAATCAAACTTTTTAACCACATTGTCTGCATCACTCTTTGAATTGAGATCTTCAAAAAAGGGCTGATTTTTCCTTTCACACATTAATGGGTTGGAAATATTTTTTGACAACCTGAAAAATATTTCTTCTTTGTGAAATTACCCCCCTGCCATGGAATTTTTATTCTCATAACCTTTTGTTTTTTCACTTATAACAACTGATGAATTAACTTTTTCCTCATTCACAACCCTTGAAGGCATAGGAAAAATAATTGAAAAGCCACAAATTTTGGCTTCTGTAAGAATTTTCATTGTTTCCCTCCATTGATGAATTTCAATCTCAAAATGGTCAATTTGATTATCAAGTTGACCAATCACTCTATTAAAATGATTTCGTATTTCTAACCTCAAATAATATGATAATGGCGCTATTGTTTGAAATTTTTACCAATCAAGATGATCAATTTTTTTTTGTAAATATAAAATTTCATTCTCACGCCAATGCATTTCATCTTCACATAATCAAAACATTTCATATTGTACTTCACTTGCCTTCGAAACTAAATCATTTCATCTTGTATTTCACATTGCCTTCGAATTCTTGTCATCATTCCAAATTAGGAAGATGTCCCACTGGACATGCCAAAAATTGTTAGTAAAAATTATGTTGGGCCTAGATCGACAGCAACTAAGCAATAATCAAACTAAACAACTTAAATAAGAAAATTCAAGCAATTGTGGCTTTGGTTCTAATGCCTCAAGAGAATGAGCACTTCTTTGGATCAATTGATGGCAACAAAGTAAACAAGAGAAAAATAAACTGTTTTGTAGCAATTGATGGTAACAAAGTAGATTAAACAAACAAAAAGCAACTTCAAATTGAAATCACCTATGTTCATTCAACAAGTACGAATTACAGTGCAATAAGCTACTCCTAAGTTACAACCTGAATTACTCCTAAGTCTAAAAGCTAAGTTGTTATGTTGTTGTTGATGTCCCCTCTCTCTGCAAATTTTTAGCCTTTATACTTCTTCTTTCCCACGCCCCTATGATCTCCTCAATCTGCAACTGCTGCAACTGCTTCCTAGCTTCTAGGTCTTCCAATCACATTAGACCTTTTCTTTTGTCTATCGAACTAACCCTTCTTCAAGTTATCACATGCCTACAAGCCCTTCTAACCTTCCCTCGACAGAGAAAGACTCCCAATTTGTTCATGTTTCCTCTTAAAGGACTGTCCACTAAGTCCACGATCACTGCCAGTAATTGCTCCACCATCCAATGTTAACCCATAGACACAAACCCTAATGATCCTTGTTTTCTAATGCCAACTATCTAACCTGGACTTAGCCACGTGTCCTCCATTGACTGGACCACCTATCGATAGGGCCTTGAAATTTGCTGGCCAATCATTTCCCAACTGCTGCAACTACTTCTTCATCTTTTTCCAGCACTTCACACAAACCTACCACATGTCCTCCATGATCTCTAGCACTACCTTTGATAGAGGAAAACATTTTACTTAGGCCCATAACTACTTGTAACCTCCTTTGCTTCTTTAAACTTTTTATCTTTGACCAAACTCCACTTTTAAACCTCCAACCACATCATCACACAATTTACCTTCAATTAATGAGCATGATCGACAGAGGAAAGCTTTCCAATTCACAAATATGGTTCCCTATAAATCAGTCCACCAAGCCAATTAACCAATTGATAACTAGCTCATGACTCTCTCAGTTAATCGATGCACATGATCAAGTCTTTCACACCACGAAGCCCCTTGACTATTGGAAGACTTCATTTTGACTTCACTGGCACATGTTATAAGGAAATTTTCATTCTCTATTGACAGAAGAGTTACAAAAATGGGTGCAAACAGATACAAAAGTAAAACATATGATCTCAAAGCGTTGACACATATCATCCGTCCCATTTTCTATCTCATCTTTTATTTTATATCTATTTCAATTTCATATTGCCATACCATTCAAATTAATACTCAAAAGGATATGGAACAAACAATGATATAGAGAATAAGATAGATGATCTCATGCTACCTCCAATACAAATCATTTGTCCCACTCATTGTCTCATCTTGTGAGTATACCACTTTAAAAATAAAATAAAATAAAATAATAAGAAAAAGAAAATAAATTACAAATACACTCATTGAGAATTATTTAAAATATGAATTATCTCATGTTATTCTAAAAATTACATACTGCCCATTCAAGTTTCTAATTACATGACAAATGACATCTTTCATTAATAAATTATCAAGTCAATTAACAGTATTTAATACTGTCAAAAATATATTTCAATTAATAATCAGGCAATTTTATTGTTGTATAGGAGAGTACTTAGAAATTTTATTTTTTCTATTAATTATATTAAATAAAAACAATTCTAATAAGGAGACATTTATGATTTTCAGAACTATAAGAGCAATCTGTATTTTAAGTAAATCTTAGAAGGTATATTTTTAATTTATTCTAAAATCTTTTTTTAAAAATCATTAAAATACCTTTGAATTATAAAAATGCCAACCGCATTTCTATATATTTATTTATTCATTGTGATAGTTATTTGGCAACTAAGAAAAATTAAACAAGTCAGATAGTTTGTGACTCAGTGGTTGCTTGGTATAGGGATATGCCCTGTAGAACAAGCCCACGTGTCCTCATTTAAAGAGGTTTGGGGGGAATTCAGGCCTTGCACTTTGTGGGGGAGGTTCTCTTTTTATATTTTACGAAATAAAGAGTCAAATAGTTGACATCTCATTGCTATAAATAATTATTTATCGG
>NW_021027234.1:245402-324550 GCF_004153795.1 Camellia sinensis | reverse complement strand
AAGAAGCTCTCAGTTCCAACTGAGGAGGCCGAAGAGGTCGACGAGGCGATACGCTCGGCGTTCGAGGCTGCCGGACTTAACCAGCCTGCACCGTCCACTTCGAGTTGGGCAGAGTTTTCTTCTGGAGATATTTTTGCGAATTTGGGAGACCTACCCGGCGATTTTTCTGAAGGTATGGCTGGGGAAAGCCTTACGCAGATGGCGCGAAAGAAAAATGCCGAGTGAATGGCTGCTCGAAAGAAGGTCGAGGCCGCCCATTTTGAGCCCACCTTGATTAAAACTTTCGTACATGTTATTGAAGAGACGGCTCAGGTTGCTGCGGCCGAAGCGAGGAAAGAGGTTGAATAGGTTTTAAAATAAAAATTGTGGGGAGGTGGTTTGGAAATACTCTTCAGACCCTGGGAGACGCTAGTGATCCTCAGCTAGTCACCTGAAAAGATACAAACATTCCGGTCGGGGGTGCCGGAATTAGCACTCCGACGGACAAGTTAGTTCAGATACTCAGGGTAGCTTCTTTACTAAGTTTTGTCAAGTGATTTTTACATACCTTTCTAAATCTATGGTTCTTGTATTTATATTTGCTTTTTGGGCCTCAGGGCCTGAGCTTACTTTTATCCCATTCCCCTTTTATTCATTCGGAGCCACTGACCTCCGTCTATTCGGCCTTCCTAACGTATTTGGCATCCTAGTCACGCAACATGAAGCCGGATAGTATCTAATTTCTGGAGTACGCATCTTCCGACTCTTCTACATATTCGGCTCCCACATTAAGAAATAATGGATTATTTACACGAAAACCTATAAGTTATTTAGAAATATGACCATGACCCTTTAACTATAAAATCAAAAAAATGTACCTCATAAATTATTTAGAAGTATTATGTTGACCTCATAAAATATAAAATCATAAAAATAAACCCCTTAAATTATTGAGAAGTATCACTTTGTCCCATAAACTATAAAAGTATATAAATGGACCCTTTAAACTATAAAAACGTAAAAATTGGACCCCTAACGGAATGGGTCAAAATAAAGTGCAACAATAGTTTAGGAGGTTCATTTGTAAATAATTTAGAGACTAAAGTGATACTTTTCAATAGTTTAAGGGTTCACAATTATACTTTTTAATAATTTATGGTATCGCCATGTAAATAACACAAAAGAGAATTATAAAAGGGGATCACATTAAATAACGTGTAAAGTTTGAGGACATAAATTGAATTAAACTAAAGATTAGGGATTAAAATAAAATAATTAGTGTACTTTTTTTTTCGATTTGAAATAATTTAGTATACTTTACAGAGTATATGTGTAATTGACTCTATCTTCATCATATAGTATACGATCTTCCAAACTAAATCATCCTCTCAGCCCCCCATTCAAAAAGCCTATGCCATTTCTTTGTCTCTTTCCGTTTCTGTTTTGTTCGTGAGTTTTCAATTTTGAATTAAAAATTGTTATCACTTGAAGTGAATTCAACGTTTTTTCTTCAATTGCAATGACTTTACCTTATTATATCCACATCACATTTATGTTCTTCTAATTTCCTTTGCATTATTAATTACTAGGTAATGCTCTCTCCTTGTTAATTATCACTATTTTCAGTTTAATTGTAAAAATATAAACAACGATTAATTGATTTTTTTTTTAATTTAAAATTGTTTTCATGCTATGCTACTTTATACATTTGGGTATTCACAAGAGTTCATGAATTATAAACCCTGAAACCGTTCATTACTGAATACTAAAGTGAAACATACAGATGAAAGAGAAGGCTCCAACAAACAATTCACAATTTTAAACAACCTCTCTATTGTTTTATGCCTAAAATACAACTAACTTTGTTTCCCTCCACTCCCCATGTTAACTGACTTGACCACTTTGGTAAACTATTATTGTAACTAATTTGGTCCAATCAGCTAGCCACACCGTGACCTTAATAGCAGAAACCTGTCATGGCGTGTATTTTTGTTGGGAGGGTGTTAGTAAAAATTCTGCTGGCTCTAGATCGACAGCAACCAAGAAATAATTCAGACTGAACAACTGAAATATGGAAAAATCAAGCAATTGTGATTTCGGTTCTAATGCCTCAAGAGAATGAGGACTTCTCTGGACTAAACAGTGGCAGTAAAGTAAATAAGAAGGAAAATAAACTTTCTTGATCAACAGATGGTAACAAGGTAAATTGAATAAACAGTGATAGATACTACTCCTAAATTACATTGTCAACTACTCCGAAGTCTAAAAGCTAAGTTGTGGTGTTGTTGTTGATGTCCTCTCTTGCTCCTTTACTGCCTTTAATGCCCAAATCTCAACTATGCCTTCCTTTTTTTTTGGCCCACGATTGCATGACCTTCTTAAACCCTGTAACTGTCACCGCTTAACTGCTGTAACTGTTTCCTGACTTTTAGTTCTTCTAATGACATTAGACCTTCACTTCTATCTGTTGGTCTTCACTCCCTTTTACTTGACACATGTCCCTAGGTCCTTTGGACCTTCCATCGATAGAGCAAAACTTCCATCCTGCACATCCCTTTTTTTGCAAGTCGCCAACTTAGTCCATGACCTGGCCTGATAACTGTCCCACCATCTAAGCCATCCAAGGCATATGATCAACTCTTCTAATGCCACCTGCTCCTTAACTGATGCAAGACCTTCACTTTGACTTCACTGCCACGTGTTATCATCCGATTAATTCACCTGTCAATAGGAATTTTACAAAAATGGGTGCAAACAATGCCCCCCCAACTCTTTAAGAATGGGAAGACTTGAATTCTTGAAGAGTTGTATATAAAATTGATTTGTCAAAAAACCATCACCAAAATAAATCTTTCTTACTAACAAACAAAAAATGATTATTATAAGCACATGCTAATAAGATAGCCACCAAAGGCCATATTATAAATATGCTGTGCATCCTTCACAAATGTAGTCCAATGTAGGCCATGTATGAGTTTTTAATTGGTAATAGATTACTTCAATCGACAGTGTATTTACACAATTGATAGAGCAATGCATGAACCAAGTGTTTAAACCATAGAAATACTTCAGCAAGAATTGGCCTATTAGTTGGAGCACAATAACCTTCCAGTGTCAACAGACACTCTAAACCATAAAGCAAATATTTGGGACATCAGATTGTTTTAGTTATTAGTACTTCGAATTTGGCTAATCAAGAAATCACAATAGGTAATATATTTCTGTAACTTTCTGAACTTTATTCTCTTGCCAACCATTTCATAAAGAACAAACTTTGATGTGATCCACAAATCCAAAAAGGACTTTGAATAATAAAAGTCATAGCATAAGTTGGTCTTAAAAACTCATACATGTTGACATCTTGACCAATGTCAAAAATTTTAAATTTATGAACATATGGTTGTTCATCATTTTCAGCCATATTTGGCTTAAGATCACACTTCTTTGTTTCACACATTAATGGGTTAGAAACATTTTTTGAAAATCCAAAAAATATTTCTTCTTTGTGAAATTGCCCCTGCCATGGAATTCTTATTCTCATGACCCTTTGTTTTTTCACCCATAACAATTGATGAATTAACTTTTTCATCATTCACAACCTTTAATAGGAAGAACAACTAAAAAGCCACAAATTTTGGCTTCTGTAATAATTTTCAATGTTTCTCTCCATGAATAAAATGGTCAATTTGATCACCAAGTTGACCAATCACTTTATCAAAATGATTTTCTATCTCTAACCTCAAATAATATGGCAATGGCATTATTGTTTGAAATTCTTGCCAATCAAGATAATCAATTTTTTCTTGTAAATATAAAATTTCATTCTCACGCCAATGCATATCCTCTTCACAAAACCAAATCATTTCATCTTGTGCTTCATCTTACTTTCGAATTCTTGTCATCATTCCAAATTAGGAAGATGTCCCACTGGGCGTGCCAAAAATTGTTATAAAAAATTAGGGCAAATTACATATACCCCCCTCAAAGTTTAGCTAAATTACAGATATCCCCCTGAAGTTTGGGAAATTACAAATTTCCCCCTGAAGGTTATATTTGCATAACAAATTAGGGGCTAATTTGTTATGAAAATATAAACCTCAGGGGGCGGGATGTAATTTCTAAAACCTCAGGGGGGTATCTGTAATTTAGCTAAATCTCGAGGGGGTATATGTAATTTGCCCAAAAAATTATGATAACTCCCAATCGACAGGAATTAAACAACAATTTTGACTAAATATTCAAGAGTAATCAAGCGATTGTGTTTTTATTCAAATGCCTTGAAAGTATAAGGACTTCTTTAGAACAAAAGTTACAATCAGCACAATCAAACAAAGTAAACAAAGTTTCAAGATGAAACCACCAATGTTTACAAAGATTACAAATTACGGAGAGAAACTACTCCTAAATTGCGATAAAGTTACTCCTAAAATAGAACTAAGTTGTTGTATTGTTATGGATGTCCCCTCTCTCTACAAATTTCTGGCCTTTATACTTCTTCTTTTCCACCCACCCCCCTCATGATCTCCTCAATCTGCAACTGTTGCTGTGTAACTGCTTCCTAGCTTCTAGGCCTTCCAATTACATTAGACCTTCACTTTTGTCTGTTGAACTGCCCCTTCTTCAAGTTATCATGTGCTTACAAGCCCTTCTAACCTTACCTCGACAGAGAAAGACTCTCACTTTGTTCATGCTTCCTCTTGAAGGACTGCCCACTAAGTCCATGATCAATGCCAGTAACTCCTCCAAACCAAACTAGTTGCATCAAAACCAGTAGCGTTTTTGCTTGTCATGTTATTTTTTCGCACCAAACCAAAGATGTACATTGGACAAGACTACTAAAGGGTACTAACCCACCATTGTTGTTTTCTTTCCCATGGACAATATCTCCTTTTAATTAGTCACCAATGAACAACAAACAAATATTTTAAACAAAAGAAAGCTCCAAAAGAAGTAAGATTGTCTATGCCATTCTCCTCCCTTCCCCCCCCCCTCATTCCATGTCCCCACTCTACAATAGGGTTAAAGTCAGATTGTTTATGAGTTCATGGGGTGTGTTTTGTACTATTATTTCTAATTTTTTTGGATCCTCGCCAACTTTTGGCTTGAGCTAGCATGTGTGCTCCTCTTAGTGCGAACCTAGTTAGGATTAGGATGGATCACTTTGATGATTCTTGTTTCTTGCCTAGTACTCATTGAATAAGTCATTTATGTAAAAAATTATGTTGATAAGATATTAATAGCTATATGATTAGATCACATTTGTCTTTTAAAAATTAGATGATAAGTATGATTTTGATAATAGATTGTATATACCTTTAACACAAATGTGATAGAATAATATGACTATTGAAAAAATATCTAAATGAAGTAGTTAAAATTTTAAGCTTGTGTTTGGTAACGTTTACGTTTTCAGTTTATATTTACAAAAATTTTATAAACTAGATTGTATATACCTTTAACACAAATGTGATAGAATAATATGACTATTGAAAAAAATATCTAAATGAAGTAGTTAAAATTTTAAAATATAAAAATTAAATTATCACTAGGGGTAGGATTATTAGGTTTTGAGATCTTTATTAAAAGGTCATATTTCAAACATAAAGAACGAAATTTTTGAAGGTTATAATTTAGCTTGAAAAAAATTCTTGGCGTTAGTAACAAAAACTAGGGACACTATCATCTTGTGCAGTTTATTACCATTGGATTAAAACAATAATTGCACAACTAGAGATTGTAAAAAAATCCCTAATCTAGTGAGTCTTTGACTTTCCTCAATCTTAATGGGAATGGATTTATATTATTTTAATAGAATGAGCTTGAATTTGATGAAGATCTTACAAATTAAACTCCAAATTCAAGATTCCAATTTCTTTAATTTAAACACCAAGTTTCAAAAATGGTGTTAGTCTCACTTTTTTAAGCACTAGAGGGAATCCACCTCCAATATTAAACACATCACCACACCATATTACTACTCTAATTTATCAAATCAAAACTATTTATTTATAATAAAAATTTTCAATATAAACCTCCAAGTGGGATCCCAAACTCATCCCCCTCATCTATTCTCCTCCATTTGTCCAGACCAGAGCACCATCGCAAGAGCTCAACCTCCCCAAGAGATTGATATGTTACTGTTGCTACTCAAACCCACAGATTTTACTTTGTCCAGACCAGAGCACCAGCAAAGATCCTCTATTTGCTGATGAAAAATATTTTTTTAAAAAAAAGAATACCTAACACAAAAGCACAACGTTTTAGAATTTTTGCGATTGAATTTGGGATTTATGTATACAAATCAAACCACTTCAACCAAACCCATTTACAAAATGAACACAAAATTAAACTAAACAAATCATATAAAACCCTACAAAATGTGTGAGAAATGGAAAAATAGTGGAATGGAGAGACAGCGAGAAAGATAGAGAGAGAGAGAGAGATACCAAGATCAACAGAGAGCACTACAACATATAAGACTTTTGGTGACCAATTATTTTGGTCCCTAAAACCATTATTTTGGTCTCTGAATGGTTTTTGTGACAAAATTAAACTCGTCACTAAAAAATTCACTAAAAGTGCGTCTAGAAAAAGACGGTGGTGGAAAATGGTGGCGGGGGGTGGCTAGTGTTGGGTGAAAAAAAAAAAAAACTGAAAACTCAAAAAGGAAACACATTTTTTGTGTTTTCATTTTTTGGCCAAATTTATAAACTGAGACCACTGATTTATATATCAAAAATTTTACCAAACAAGTTTTTATTTGAGTTTTTTAAATTTTTGTAAATATAAACAGAAAACTGAAAACGTAAGTGTTAAAATATAAAAATTAAATTATCACTAGGGTTAGGATTATTAGGTTTTGAGATCTTTATTAAAAAGTCATATTTCAAACATAAAGAACGAAATTTTTGAAGGTTATAATTTAGCTTGAAAAAAATTCTTGGCGTTAGTAACAAAAACTAGGGACACTATCATCTTGTGCAGTTTATTACCATTGGATTAAAACAATAATTGCACAACTAGAGATTGTAAAAAAATCCCTAATCTGGTGAGTCTTTGACTTTCCTCAATCTTAATGGGAATGGATTTATATTATTTTAATAGGATGAGCTTGAATTTGATGAAAATCTTACAAATTAAACTCCAAATTCAAGATTCCAATTTCTTTAATTTAAACACCAAGTTTCAAAAATGGTGTCAGTTTCATTTTTTTAAGCACTAGAGGAAATCCACCTCCAATATTAAACACATCACCACATCATATTACTACTCTAATTTATCAAATCAAAACTATTTATTTATAATAAAAATTTTCAATATAAACCTCCAAGTGGGATCCCCAACTCATCCCCCTCATCTATTCTCTTCCATTGTCCAGACCAGAGCACCATCGCAAGAGCTCAACCTCCCCAAGAGATTGATATGTTACCGTTGCTACTCAAACCCACAGATTTTACTTTGTCCAGACCAGAGCACCAGCAAAGATCCTCTATTTGCTGATGAAAAAATATTTAAAAAAAAGAAAAAGAATACCTAACACAAAAGCACAACGTTTTAGAATTTTTGCGATTGAATTTGGGATTTATGTATACAAATCAAACCACTTCAACCAAACCCATTTACAAAATGAACACAAAATTAAACTAAACAAATCATATAAAACCCTACAGAATGTGTGAGAAATGGAAAAATAGTGGAGTGGAGAGACAGCGAGAAAGATAGAGAGAGAGAGATACCGAGATCGACAGAGAGCACTACAACATATAAGACTTTTGGTGACCAATTATTTTGGTCCCTAAAACCATTATTTTGGTCTCTAAATGGTTTTTGTGACAAAATTAAACTCGTCACTAAAAAATTCACTAAAAGTGCGTCTAGAAAAGTCTTTAGCGACGAATTTTTGAAAGTGTCGCTGAAAATGACAATTAGTGACCAATTTTATATTGTCACAAAATGTTTAATTTTACAAGACTAAACATTTAGTCGCTAATACTTCGTCACAAAATGTCCCAATTTGGTCGCGAAAAACAAAATAACATTTTTAACGACAATGATATTTGGTTGCTAAGAGAAAAATAACTTTCTCTACAACACATTTTCGTCGCTAAAAATCAAAGTTGGGATAGCTAAAAATGCACAAAAATTAAATGTCATCCAATCATAAAAAAAAGAAAAAGAAAAAAGAAAAAAAAATTGGCATCCACACATCAAAGACACTCTATTCCCAAATCATAATGAGTATATAGCTATGAGTATATTCAAAGTTTCCAAAATGCTTTTAAAAAGTTCCCAAATTCAAAGTTTCCAAAAATTGACATATCAAGTTGCAATCTCAAAGCTAGTATCCTTGTCAACTGGCGGTGCTGATTTGCAGTGGTCATGGTGGCAAGCGCCGGTGGCCAACGATGGTGATGATCGTTGGTGGTGAGCGGCGGTGAGGTTTGGTATTCACCGCTCTCTATTTTTGGTGTGTGAGACAAAACACGACTCAAAAAGTGTTTTTGTGTAAATAGGACACTAGGCGACAATATAATGCCTTTCCCTCTAAAAAATATTTGGAATCTTTAGCGACCAAATTCTTATTTGTCGGCAAATATTCATTACCAGCGACTAAATCATTGGTAGCGAAACCTAACTTCTGGCTACTAATGTTTATTTTAGTCGGCAAAAGTTTAATATACAACGACTAAATTATTTGTCACCAAAAGTTCATCAAAATTTCCCAATTATTTGGCGACTAAATGAAGAATTAGTAGCGTAAAATGTTGACTAACACTAACTAAAAATATTTTAGTTGCCTATTACGTTGTATTTAGTGACTAAAGTTTTTTTTAGTCACCAATGAACATTATGTCTCGACTAAAATGATATAATAACTAAAACCTTCAAACAACGCTGACTAAAATAAATTTTAGTCGCCAAAAGTGCTATTTTTGGCGACTAAATTTTTTTTGGTCGCCAAATGTGCAATTTGTTGTAGTGTGCTCCACCATCCAATGTTAACCCATAGGCACAAACCCTGATGACCCTTGTTTGCTTATGCCAACTATCCAACCTGGACTTAGCCACGTGTCCTCAATTGACTTGATCCACCTGTCGATAGGAAATTTACGAAAATGGTTGCAAACGATAGGGAAATATCATCGTCAAGCATAGTAATTCTCAGAAGCCCAAGGTCATTTCCACAGGGATTTATTGCACAAGTCTAAAGAGTTTATGAAATTTTGGTTGATGCGGAGATTGATTTGGTCACAGGAAATTTAAAGTGATTGTTTATAAAAGTTTTAATGAGACTAAGGTTCAGAGATACACTTACAACAAGTTGAATGGTGTTTGTCAAAAATTCTAACTTTATAACTCAATTGAGATTCATACGAAAGTTGAACCCAATCGGAAAGTTTAACAATTTTTAGTTCATTGAAAATATTTTACAAAAAATGATTTTGTAATAACTTGATTGGTTTAACATGTCAAAACTAGTAATTTAATTCACAAGGAATTCTAAACATTCACCGTACCCGAAGTTAACGATAAATCAAAGAATTATACAAATAAAATACTTTTCCAAATAAAATAACCAATAAAATAAAATCTTATATTAAAACCATGAAGAATAATTGACAAAAATCAAACACTTTGTGGCTTCACTCACCTTAGCAAAATATTTAGCTACTCATAATTAAATACACAGATTGAAAGAAAGAAAAAAATGTGAACTAGACTATCTGCTCTCTAGCTCTCTCTGCCGGAGCTCCCCTGCAAACTCTTCACAGTTTATAGGCAAGAATGCCATCATGATGGTGTCTTGGAAGTGGATGATGGCCCTGCACTCACAATCGTCGTCCACTCAATTCCTTTACCATTTCTTTCCAGCAAACTTCATCATCTTGCACATATTCATTGTCTTCACTTTCCAGCACAGGCAGCCATGAAATTCTATCCGGTACATCAAGGTTTGGTACAATTGGATTGACTTCTTTTCTCCAAAAAAAATATTTTGGAAGAAATGCTTCCATCAAGAGTGGAACTTAGAACCTCTTGAATCAGATCAGATAAGCTAATTAGTCTAGACAATCAATATAATTAAATGTCCCTTTTTAATCATAAGTGCTCTTCTTCCTTTATTTATCATCAAACTCTTGAAATATCCCAATGCATCAACAATGCAACACCATCCTCATGTGCCAATTCATCATCCATGAACCTGCAAGATAGCAATTAAAATAAAATAAAGGAAAAGAATGGAGGGGTTGGTGGCCAGCCAGTTGATGAAAGTGGTGTAGTGCGGCCCTAAATGATTCCCCATTTTTATTATTTTATTATTTAATAAATTAATAAAAAATATCTAAAATATATTATTTATAACAATTTATATACCATCGCACAAAATATGTATGTACAATTATTTATTTATAAATAAATAAATAAATTGTATGTATAGTGTGCAGTGGGGATATGGTTTGACTTCCATTTTGGTTGCATGCGAAAGTTTGATAAATTGTATGTACAACTTACAAAAAGGTTTAACTTTGTTATTTTGTTGTTTTTTTTCTTCAATCTAGTTAGCTAAGAATATGCAGTATGCATGTGTGGAAGTCTGTGCATCACATCTTTTCTCATCATTATTGGGATTGGTGCTCTAAGTGACTTTTTTACTCAATAGACAAGAAAATTCATAGGCTAGTAGAAGAAACTTTGGCCTTATTTGATGGAGCATGTAAGTCCTTAAAACTGAATGCATTCAGTGGTTTAACAACTAAATCTGAAAATTGATTGGAAATGGGTCATAATTTTAAGTCAGCAAGATTTGACTTATCGTTAAATGCTGAATATGCTCAGTGGAATGTAATTTTTAATTTTATCAACAACCAACATATTTATATTTTAAGGCATGAGATTGTTTTCTTTCTCTCAACAGCTTAGAAATGGGCAGATGACAAAATGTGGGCTTGGCAAATTGAGCATCCCCACTCCTTTCTCTTTTGTCCCCTCAACTTTCTTACCAAACAAGGGAAACCTCCCTCCTTCTCCCTTCCTCCCTCCCATTGCTGAAAAGCACTGCTGTAAGACTGGCTCTTTCTTTTTTTTAAATGGTCTTCTGTGATTTTAATTAGCACCTGTTTAAATTCATTTGGTTTAGTTAGACTGAAGTATATCTAAAATGTCAAAGGCATGCCTGGGTTAAGGACAACTAAATGTTCACATAACAACAAAAGCTGATGGGTTCAACACCAATGGATCTTGCCCGGTTGAACTTGGCTAAAAGTGGACAAATAAGTCGGAATGCACTCTGCCCATGTGGTTCCAAAAAGCGATACAACCAGAACTTTCTATTTCCCGAAACTTTCTATTGACATTAAATTAGGATTAGCAAGACAAGCATGCAAACTGCTGAATAGTAGAGCATTAGTGCCGGTTCTTTGTTTCCATTGAAATATAATGCTTGCTGGATTCCTGTTTTAAGAGAAAATTTTGGCTTTATCAGGTAGGCAATCTAGGCAATCATTCGTATTGAATCATTTCTATTTTCAAATAGTTTTTAAAAATTTTCCCACCAATATAAAAGTTGCAAACTGTCATGCACTGCCAATCTCACTGTCAGGACCCAAACCCGCCCTTACAGGTTTAGCGTTATGACCGGCCGGTAATCATAGATTACCTACGGCCTCCATAGTAAAGAATCTCTTAATATAAAGTACGGGGCTTAGCGGAAGTTTAAAATGATATTGAAATTATCCATTGAGCTGTGCATATATGTAGAGAACTAGTATAATAAGTAAAGTTTTGTTCCAAAAGTACATCCATTGCAGTCATACAAAAATTCATGTCTTACAAAAATACAACCCCAACTCTATACAAATATGAAATCACTGAACACAAAAAGGGGTTCGACTAACATGGCTCCACCCAAGCCTAGTTACTTTTCTTAGAAGCTCCACAAAAGGCTGACCTGGGTAGACTCGAGGCTTTCCTAACTCTATTGTTCGGCTTGCCCACCTACATATATATATAAATAAATAGTGAGCTAGAGCCCAATGAGTAATAACAGAATAAAGAGCTTATATGAATGAAATTCATTATCATTACAAGTACAATACTAGTCATCAATAATCATTTCAGTCATACATGTGGCGCATTCATTTGAGTAATAATATTTCAATAACAATGGATCACAATGGGTCAATTCCATGGACCACGATGGTCTAACAGTAGAGATCTCTGTGTGCTTCGGTCAAGTCAATGGCCTTGGTATTAATCTCCCCCAGGCAAGGGTCAATGGCCTTGGTATTAGTCTCCCCCAGGCAAGGGTCAATGTTCAATAGGTGTCACAAAACAACGTGAACTTCATTCATCTATAGAAAAATATCATTTTGATAAACCATTCATTTGATTACATATAACAATAAGGAATTCAAAATAGATACGACATGAACATATCTTTATAAAGTTGCTACTCACAGTGGTTTGTGGTGTCACTAAGCCTTGGACGCCCACCTAGACAAAACACATAACAAAGGCACAATTGAAACACCACTTCAATTTAATTCAATTCTTCTCATGTGTTTCTTACTCATTCTATGATTATGTGAGTCTAAATGGTGTCTAAGAATACTCGGAGTGGCATGAGGATGCAAATATGCACTTAAAAGTTGGTAAAATTTTGCTGAGAACAGGGTCTCCACTCGAGCGCAACTTCCTTCGCTCAAGCGGGGTTTTGCAAACAAAGGTGGTTGCTCGAGCGTAACTTCTATCGCTCAAGTGGTTTATAAAAATATTGGTTACATGAAATTCCCGCTCGATGGTCGCTCGAGCGGAAGACTGAGAAAAAGGGTCCTCGCTCGAGCGCCATTTTGGTCGCTCGAGCGGCCTGTAAAATTTCATGAAACTTCTGGGAGCTCGATTTTCATGCTTGAGCGAGGCTTTTCTCACTCGAGCGAACAGCACGAATTCTGGAATTTCCAGAACTGTGTTTGAACTTCAAGGTTGATATTCAAAGCCCCAAAACTTGTGTTTTTGGTACAAAAACTTGGAAAATCATTATATAACATGAAAACATTTCCAATTTGAAACCATTTGTTCAAAATCATGCTTCAATTGGCCAAGTTCATGCTTAAATTTTCAAGTTGAAACCATACATGTTATGGATTGAGCTCCTTCATGTTAAAACACCACTAAGTGATATGAAATGCATGAATTCATGGATGATCTTCAAACTCATGCCTCCTAAGCTTCATGCATGTATGAATTTTAAGAAATCTTAACTAAAAACTGAAAGATTAAACATGCATGTGCATAATTCAACTCAAATTCATCATATCCATGGTAATTCATGCTCAATCTACCCAAATGATTCCCCAACTCCATAAACTTAGTTTCTATATGACTTGATTCCAAGAATTTGGCTTGAGTTTCATACCTAATGTGTGAATTCAAGTGTTGGACTAGCTCAATTCATCAAAACTCTAGCAATTTACTTCAGTCTCCTTTTTCTCTCTCTAAATGTTGAACTCTCCTCCCTTCTCTCTCAATTCTCAGCCAAGTGTGTGTATAAGTGAGCTCATAAGCTTATTTAGAGCTATTTATATGATGTGATTAAGTTAGCCTAATCACATATGATTAAGGTTAACTAGTTAGGCTTAATTCTAGTAAAATCAATCAGTTTATTCTATTTATTTTGATCCAAATAAATTTTTCCATTAAAGTTACCATAAAATTCTAAATATTCTAATTAGACTATTGGACTAGTCAATTTCAGTTTCTAAAGTCATCTGGGCTCTCAATTTCTGTATCTAAGTTGTCAATTCGAACAAATATTCCATGTAATAACAGATAATCACAAAATTAAGCATGTAATTGCATAAATAAACACACAATCATGCAATTAGACGTAGTAAAGTATCATTATACACTAGTTCGGAGGTCAGGGTCGTCACACCCACCACCAGCATGACATACTGCACATCTATTGACGTATGTCATTTTTCAATATATGACGGTTGAAAAATCTGTTCTGCTCATGTTCTATATACATATATTTGGTTCCCTAAACTGATTCACTTATTTCTCTTTATTTATTTTTTTGGTTCCATCGGAAAGAAAACTACAAACAAAGGGCTAAGCCCGTTCACTAGATAATCCAATTATGTCTCTCACTAGCAAGCCTCTAATTTCAGCTGGCGGTTCATTCACCACCAGCATATCTTTAGGTTGTTCTGCTCCGAGTTTGGCTAGGGCGTCCACACATAAGTTTCCTTCTTTACAAATGTGTTGAATTGTGCATTCACAACCCCTAAACAGGATTTTTGCATCATCTACCAGATTTCTAAAGGGGTAGTTGTCCACAGTTTCTTCCTCCATTAGCTTCACAACTTGGGTTGCATCTATTTCTATCAATACATTATGTTGGTGATGATTACAAATAAAACACCAGAAAATACAAATAATAAAAGTTACAATAACTATTATAAGGGCTGAGGCGCGGGAAATTCGCTCTCTTTAAGGAGATTCAAGCCCTCTGTGGTTAGGCAAAGCCTCACACCGGTGCAGCAGAAAAAACCTTGACTTGTCCCCCTCCAGGATACAACAGCCCGACTAAGTCGTATGGTTCACCAATACTGCACAATTGGTTGAACCCAAAGCTTTATCACATCCACCCTTTTTTATTTGTCTAATAATCTCACACAAGACCTAATAAAGCAACCAAAACTTCTTCACCCCACCAAGATAAGAAGATAGCTCAATATATATATATATGAGAGAAAGCTTGGAGGGTTTTTCTTGGTGGATAATAAAAGGAAAGGAAATTGGTGGGCAATTTCCTTGGAAGACTTGGAGACTTGATGGATAAGAATAAGAAAGGAAATAGGTGGGCAATTTCCTTGGGAGACTTGCCTTGACTTGGCGAAGACTTGACTAGGCAAAGAAATGAAAACTTGGAGGGAAAGAAAAGAAAATCAAACCTATAACACATTATAATATTAAAATACCTGCTAACATTCCCCCACCTATTTTAATATATAGGTAACAAAAACTGAGATTATTAGGCAAATAAGGATATTATGCATCATGGTAGGTGTGCTCTACATTGAACCTCCATTAGTGAAACAATAATAACTACTCCAAAGCCAATAGTATGCTCAGCATTGAACTATGACTACTTATGGGAAATAAATAATTATTGCACACACATAATATTCCAGGTGTTCACATAAGCTTTAAGAGCTAGCACATTACGGCCTTGTGCGATCCTAGGATTCATGAGTATTGAGAATTAGCCCAAATCTCATAGGTAGCGGCCCCATTATCACACTCACATAGGTGAATTCTGTCAAGGGTGCTCCTGTAACTATGACACCCCACTCAATAAGAGCTATAGATATTCATTAAGAGTTTTTTAATAACTCAACCTCTATAACGTTACAGGATATATGCACTTACATCATAGGGATAGGTAAAAAGTAATTTAGTGCATTTTTCACGGCCATCATATGATCATTTTTCTCATTGAACCCAGTTACAGGCTTTTCTCACTCAAGCGAACAGCACGAATTCTGGAATTTCCAGAACTGTGTTTGAACTTCAAGGTTGATATTCAAAGCCCCAAAACTTGTGTTTTTGGTACAAAAACTTGGAAAATCATTATATAACATGAAAACATTTCCAATTTGAAACCATTTGTTCAAAATCATGCTTCAATTGGCCAAGTTCAAGCTTAAATTTTCAAGTTGAAACCATACATGTTATGGATTGAGCTGCTTCATGTTAAAACACCACTAAGTGATATGAAATGCATGAATTCATGGATGATCTTCAAACTCATGCCTCCCAAGCTTCATGCATGTATGAATTTTAAGAAATCTTAGCTAAAAACTGAAAGATTAAACATGCATGTGCATAATTCAACTCAAATTCATCATATCCATGATAATTCATGCTCAATCTACCCAAATGATTCCCCAACTCCATGAACTTAGTTTATATATGACTTGATTCCAAGAATTTGGCTTGAGTTTCATACCTAATGTGTGAATTCAAGTGTTGGACTAGCTCAATTCATCAAAACTCTAGCAATTTACTTCAGTCTCCTTTTTCTCTCTCTAAATGTTGAACTCTCCTCCCTTCTCTCTCAATTCTCAGCCAAGTGTGTGTATAAATGAGCTCATAAGCTTATTTAGAGCTATTTATATGATGTGATTAAGTTAGCCTAATCACATATGATTAAGGTTAACTAGTTAGGCTTAATTCTAGTAAAATCAATCAGTTTTTTCTATTTATTTTGATCCAAATAAATTTTTCCATTAAAGTTACCATAAAATTCTAAATATTCTAATTAGCCTATTGGACTAGTCAATTTCAGTTTCTAAAGTCATCTGAGCTCTCAATTTCTGTATCTAAGTTGTCAATTCGAACAAATATTCCATGTAATGACAGATAATCACAAAATTAAGCATGTAATTGCATAAATAAACACACAATCATGCAATTAGACGTAATAAAGTATCATTATACACTAGTTCGGAGGTCGGGGTCGTCACACCCACCACTAGCATGACATACTGCACATCTATTGACGTATGTCATTTTTCAATAAATGACGGTTGAAAAATCTGTTCTGCTCATGTTCTATATACATATATTTGGTTCCCTAAACTGATTCACTTATTTCTCTTTATTTATTTTTTTGGTTCCATCGGAAAGAAAACTACAAACAAAGGGCTAAGCCCGTTCACTAGATAATCCAATTATGTCTCTCACTAGCAAGCCTCTAATTTCAGCTGGCGGTTCATTCACCACCAGCATAACTTCAGGTTGTTCTGCTCCGAGTTTGGCTAGGGCGTCCGCACATAAGTTTCCTTCTTTACAAATGTGTTGAATTGTGCATTCACAGCCTCTAAACAGGATTTTTGCATCATCCACCAGATTTCTAAAGGGGTAGTTGTCCACAGTTTCTTCCTCCATTAGCTTCACGACTTGGGTTGCATCTGTTTCTATCAATACATTATGTTGGTGATGATTACAAATAAAACACTAGAAAATACAAATAATAAAAGTTACAATAACTATTATAAGGGCTGAGGCGCGGGAAATTCGCTCTCTTTAAGGAGATTCAAGCCCTCTGCGGTTAGGCAAAGCCTCACACCGGTGCAGCAGAAAAAACCTTGACTTGTCTCCCCCCAGGATACAACAGCCCGACTAAGTCGTATGGTTCACCAATACTGCACAATTGGTTGAACCCAAAGCTTTATCACATACACCCTTTTTTATTTGTCTGATAATCTCACACAAGACCTAATAAAGCAACCAAAACCTCTTCACCCCACCAAGATAAGAAGATAGCTCAATATATATATATATAGGAGAGAAAGCTTGGAGGGTTTTTCTTGGTGGATAATAAAAGGAAAGGAAATTGGTGGGCAATTTCCTTGGAAGACTTGGAGACTTGATGGATAAGAATAAGAAAGGAAATAGGTGGGCAATTTCCTTGGGAGACTTGACTTGACTTGGCAAAGACTTGACTAGGCAAAGAAATGAAAACTTGGAGGGAAAGAAAAGAAAATCAAACCTATAACACATTATAATATTAAAATACCTGCTAACATTCCCCCACCTATTTTAATATATAGGTAACAAAAACTGAGATTATTAGGCAAATAAGGATATTATGCATCATGGTAGGTGTGCTCTGCATTGAACCTCCATTAGTGAAACAATAATATCTACTCCAAAGCCAATAGTATGCTCAACATTGAACTATGACTGCTTATGGGAAATAAATAATTATTGCACACACATAATATTCCAGGTGTTCACATAAGCTTTAAGAGCTAGCACATTACGGCCTTGTGCGATCCTAGGATTCATGAGTGTGTTTGAGAATTAGCCCAAATCTCATAGGTAGCGGCCCCACTACCACACTCACATAGGTGAATTCTGTCAAGGGTGCTCCTGTAACTATGACACCCCACTCAATAAGAGCTATAGAAATTCATTAAGAGTTTTTTAATAACTCAGCCTCTATAACGTTACAGGATATATGCACTTACATCATAGGGATGGGTAAAAAGTCATTTAGTGCATTTTTCACGGCCATCATATGATCGTTTTTCTCATTGAACCCAGTTACAGGATCTCCGGTCCCTGGGTTGAGTATCCTTATACATGGCTCCTGCTATATTCAATGGGCTTCAACCCCATCCCCCTCAATGTATTCCAGACTCTATCTCTTGCTAAGGCCTTAGTTGATGGATCTGCAAGATTATCACCAGATTTAATATAATCCACATTTATGATGCCATTATTCATATAAGATCTCACAGTACTGTGTTTCCTTCTGATAGGTTTGGATTTACCATTATAATAACGGTTATTAACTCGACCAATTGCTGCGGTGCTATCACAATGAATCAATATATATGGAATTGGTTTTTCCCAACAAGAGATTTCGTTTAACAATCTCTTAACCAATTTGCTTCTTCACTAGCTGTAGCTACAGCAATAAGCTCAGCCTCCATTGTTGAATTAGCAATAATGGTTTGTTTTTCGATTTCCAACATATAGTAACCAGTGGTTGATAATGAATCACCTGACAAGGTATTCCAATCGGCATCACTGTAACCTTCAAGTACTGCAGGATACTTATTATAAAACAAGCCATTGATCACTGTTTATGATACCAGATAAATATTTCTTAATTTGCTCAATGGCTAGCCAGTGATCACTGCCAGGCTTGCTAGTAAACCTGCTAAGTACTCCAACTGCATAGGCAATGTCAGGTCTAGTACAGTCAGTCGCAAGCTACCAATCATACTAGCATATTCCTTTTGATTAATTACATCCTCATCTTTTTCAATAGGAAATAAACGCACATGAGGATCAAAAGGAGTAAGAACATGCTTGCACTTATAAAAATTATATTTTCTCAAAATTTTCTCAACATAATGCGACTGATCAAGAAATATACCATCACAAGTTTTGATAATTTTCATTCCCAAAATATAATTAGCCTCACCAAGATCTTTCATATCAAAATGGCTACAAAGCATATTTTTAGTTTCCACGATGATATGCAAATTAGAGCCAAATAAAGTAAATCATCCACATAGAGGCTAATAATGACATGTGAATTTTCTTCAGATTTATAGTAGATGCATTTATCACATTCATTCGTTTTATAGCCATTCTCAATCATGCAGGAATCAAATTTCTCCATGCCACTATTTAGGGGCTGTTTTAAGCCATATAGGGATTTAACTAGCTTGCACACTTTTTTTTCTTGACCGGGTTCCACAAAACCCTTAGATTGATCCACGTAGATTTCTTCACCCAGGTCTCCATTTAAAAAGGCTGTTTTAACATCCATTTGATGAATTTTTAGATCATGAATTGCAGCTACTGTAATTAATAATCTAATGGATGTAACTCTAGTAACCGGAGAAAATGTATCAAAAAAGTCAAGATCTGCTTGTTGTTTAAAACCTTTTGCAACAAGTCTTGCTTTATATTTATCAATAGTTCCATCCGGTTTAAGTTTTTTTCTCAAAACCCATTTACAGCCAATAGTTTTACAACCTGGTGGTAAATCTACTAATACCCAAGTTTTATTGGATAATAATGATTCCATCTTATCATTTACAGCCTCAATCCAAAAAACAGAGCCAGGAGATGCCAAAGCTTCTTGCAAAGTTAATGGTGTTTCCTCCACATTAAAAGCATGATAATCAGGGCCAAAATCTTTTTTTAATCTGTCTCTTTTACTCCTTCTAGGTTCAAAAATGATAGTATCTTGGTTTTGCAAAAGAGGAGTAGAGGAACCGGTTTCAGATAAAATATTTTCTTGATAATTTTGACCCCCACCATTTTTAGATTTAAAAGGAAATTTTTCTTCATGAAAAATTGCATCACCTGATTCAAAAATTATTTTGTTTTCAATATCAAAAAATCTATAAGCTGTACTATTTGTTGCATATCCAAGAAAAACACAAGGGGCAGCTTTCACACCTAATTTAGGTCTTTTAGGGTCCACAAGTCTAACAAAAGCTAGACAACCCCAAACCCTCAAATATCTCAAATTTGGCTTATGCCCTTTCCACAACTCAAAAGGTGTAACTTTTATTTTTTTATGTGGCACTCTATTCATAACATAACATGCAGTTAAAATTGCTTCGCCCCACAAATTTGGAGGAGCACCTACTTCAATTAGCATAGCATTTGTTAAATCAATTAAAGTTCTATTTTTCCTTTCTGCTACACCATTAGATGCAGGTGAATAAAGTGGAGTAGTTTCATGGATTATTCCCAAAGACTGAGCAAACGAGTTGAATCCAAAAGATTCATACTCCGGGCCTCTATCACTTCTATATCTTTTAATCTTTTTACTAAATTGATTTTCAACTTCAAGAAGGAATTCTTTAAATTTTTCAAAAGCATCACTTTTATTTTTCAACAAGTATACATAAGTCTATTTTGAAAAATCATCAATAAAACTGATAAAATATCTATTTCCACCACGTGTTAAAATTTCTTCAAATTCACATAAATCAGTGTGAATTAATTCTAACAATTCAGTATTTCTTACCTGTAACGCCCTCAAAATAAACCCATTATATATATATATATCATTAACATGCAATGTTTAAAGAAAACAATTCATTAATTCATTCATCAGAGTATTACTAAATAAAAGCATTACATGTAACATCAAATTAAATGCCCTACGAGCTAACATCTTTCCAAGCCAACACTTGGACACAAAATATGAGTTCTAACTCAAATACAAGTAAAGCCCTAGGCTTGAATGTTTACATGTAATATCAAATAAGTAAATAACAACTAAACTAAACAGAGTCTTCAACTCCAATTCCTTCCAAGCTAAGTCCTTGGAGGTAGCTTATCACCTGAACCTGAAAATGATGTTCCCATAAAGGGTGAGCCACAGCCCAGTAGAAAAATACTAAACCAAATATAAGCATTGGATAAAGCTATAGCATTCAATAGATGGTTAACCAAAATAATCAATTATAACTTGATACAGTCTCGTGACACTAATGTCAATGCCATGTTTAAATTCCCATTATTATCAATATGGCACAGAACCTGGCCAAACTTTCAACAGTGAACTATATATCACATTCACATTACTTCCAATATCAACAGCACAGATGAGACTCAGGCTCATATCAAAACACTTCATACTTCCCATTTGATACACATTTTAGTGCTGTATCAATAACTGAGAACTGGTTACAGTGATGAGCAGTGTTATTTAGTCAGGTGCTAATGGCGTCCATCCCCTATCTCCTCCCAAACAAAATCCGGTTTAGAGGTCCATCCCCTATCTTCCCCTAAACCGTGGAGTACATCCCCTATCTCCTCCCAAACAATATGCATATGCAATCCTCAATCAATACATGTAATTTCTGTATTAATTTAATAGTCTAAATTTATGACTTAAACAAATTGATTAGTTTCAATTTTCCCCAATCCGCATGCAATGTCTACAACAAGCACGACTATCCTCCACCGATAGCCCAAAACAGTTATTTCCAGACTCGAAAAAAAAAAAAAATATACCAACAATTCAACTACAACAAACACGACTATCCTCCACCGATAGCCCAAAACAGTTATTTCTAGACTGGAAATAAATATATCAACAATTCAATAGGCGAGTGATTTTAATTATCCAACTACACCATTTAATCAATGAATTCCTCAATTTCATGCATTTAACCAATTTCCCCAATTTCCTTAAATTAATTATACAAATTAATTTATTAATACAACTAGGGTTTTTCCCAAAATTACCAAAGTACTCCCAACATATCAAAATACCAAAACTTAGAACAAAACTTATAGGATGGAGTAGGAAATCCCTACCTTAAAGAGAAGAACTCGAATGGAGAAGATGACGAAAGTCCAAAGTGCCCCAAATCCTCTCTTTTTCAGATTAAAAGAAAGCTCTCGCGATGCTCTACCTTTCTTCCAAAGGAACTAGGGTAGAAGACCACAAGGAATAGATCAAAGCTTAGAGAGAAGGTGAGAGTAGAGAGAGAAACTCTCAAGTGGCGGTTTTTAAAGAGTTAGGGAAAAGGAGTAGGTCAAAAAGTGATCCAAAAAGTGAAATCACGGACTGATGTAGTCGATTCCCCGCTCGAGCGCGGAAAACCCCGCTCGAGCGTCAGACACAGACTCACGCTCGAGCGTGAAAAGATCCGCTCGAGCGTCGATTTCACAGTTCCAGAAGTTTTGCAGGCGATGGTATCTGCTCGAGCGTCAAACTCTCCGCTCGAGCGGAGGGACAAAATCAAGGGATCACGCTCGAGCGTAAAAACTACCGCTCGAGCGGACGAACTGCAGAGCAAAGTACTGGGAGATGGAAAACCACGCTCGAGCGTCAAAACTCCCGCTCGAGCAGAGAAGCAACAACGAAGGGCCCGCTCGAGCGTTAAAAATTCCGCTCGAGCGTGAAGGCCAAAATCTGGGCATCACCTTTTGGTTTCAAAGTGCAACCAACCTGTTTCAAACCTGCCCATCACAACCCAAGACTCAAATACAACGAGTAAAGGCTAGAAGTGATAATAATACAAAAACAAGTCCACGGAACCAAGTCCAGAATACAGTATACAAAGGAAGGAAAAACCAGGATCGCTATATTACCACACTTTTACGAGGCCTTTTAGTTATTTTTGCTTGACTACAAACTTCACATTTCTCAAACTTATTTGTTAGTCTGGGAATTAATCCTAAACTACTCATGACTCCCACATATCGGCTATTAATATGACACAGATGAGCATGCCAAAAATTCATAGAAGACAGCATGTAAACAGAAACATGTGCTTTCTTATTCTCAACATTTAATTTAAACATTCCATCACAGGCATACCTTTTCCCCACAAATATGCCTTTTTTAGTGATTACATATTGGTCAGATTCAATAGTCTGCTTGAAACCAGCTTTGTTGAGCGAATAACTCGACATCAAATTTTTCCTCATGGACGGTGTGTACAACACATCTTTTAAAACAAACACACGTCCAGAGGTAAAATTCAGCTCAACATCCCCACACCCAAGCACCTTGGTTAAACTGGAGTCACCAAGCATAACAGTCCTTTCCTCATTAAAAGGAGTGAAATCTTTAAACCAATCTTTATCATAGCAGACATGCCTATTGGCACCAGAGTCTGCCCACCACCCTTCCACAGATTGAACCATAAAAATATCTGTTATCATAGCCACAAATGGTTCCTCGATAACATTAGCCTGTGGTCGAGACTGTTGTTTCCGAAATTTGCAAGTTCGAGCAATATACCCACTTTTGCCACACACAAAACATGTCACATTTGTCAGATCTTGTGAAGGGGGTTCTTGGTTCCATTTCTTTTGCCTCGGGTAATTTTTATTTTGTGGCCTTCTAGTATTTTTCCAAATTTTCTTAACTGGCTTCAAGTGATTATTTTTATGAAATCGACCTTTAGGTAAAGTATTTCCAAAAGTTAAATTTACCTTTGCAGTGGAATGCTCTTGTGTCATAAGTGCATCTTGTCCTTGTGCTTCCTCCTCCACCCGAATCCGTGTGATTAGAGTCTCCAAGGACATCTCTTTTTGCTTGTGGCGCATTGACTTCTAGAACTCCCTCCAAGATCATGGTAGTTTGTCAACAATACCTGCTACAACAAGATTGTCTCCAATTTTGATGCCTTCAGATCTAACTTCAGCCACTAGCATCTGAAAATCTTGAACTTGCACCACCACTGATTTTCCATCTATCATCTGATAGCGAAAAAAATGGTTTGCAGCATATTTTTTAGCGCCTGCCTCTTCAATGTCATATTTATTCTGCAAGGCTTTCCAAATTTTCTTGGCAGTGGTATAAGTAGTATCATAATAATCATAAAATTGATCTGAAAGACAATTCAAAAGATAATATCGACATTTATACTCATCTGTGTTGTGTTTCTCAATTTTTTTAAGATGAGCAGCATACTCCTCATCGGTCATCTCTTCAGTGGGGACTTTGTTCAGATTTTTCTCAGTTAGGATATAGGCCACCTTGAGGAGACTGAGGTAGAAAAGCACCTTGCCTTTCCATCTCTTGAAATGGGCTCCCTTTAACCGGAAGGGCTTATTGACATCGCCGATATTCTCATTGGGTTTCTCCAATACTGGCTCCATGACTTTTTGCTATTTGAATCTCCTTAAAATTGTTCGTGTTGATTACAAATAAAACACCAGAAAATACAAATAATAAAAGTTACAATAACTATTATAAGGGCTAAGGCGCGGGAAATTTGCTCTCTTTAAGGAGATTCAAGCCCTCTGTGGTTAGGTAAAGTCTCGCACCGGTGCAACAGAAAAACCTTGACTTGTCCCCTCCCAGGATACAACAGCCCGACTAAGTCGTATGGTTCACCAATACTGCACAATTGGTTGAACCCAAAGCTTTATCACATACACCCTTTTTTATTTGCCTGATAATCTCACACAAGACATAATAAAGCAACCAAAACTTCTTCACCCCACCAAGATAAGAAGATAGCTCAATATATATATATGAGAGAAAGCTTGGAGGGTTTTTCTTGGTGGATAATAAAAGGAAAGGAAATTGGTGGGCAATTTCCTTGGAAGACTTGGAGACTTGATGGATAAGAATAAGAAAGGAAATAGGTGGGCAATTTCCTTGGGAGACTTGACTTGACTTGACTTGGCGAAGACTTGACTAGGCAAAGAAATGAAAACTTGGAGGGAAAGAAAAGAAAATCAAACCTATAACACATTATAATATTAAAATACCTGCTAACACATTATACAGGCCCTTTTGTAAAATAACAGTGAGGCCTTTATACTTATTCTCTTTACATTTGTTGGTTTTTAAGGTGTTGTGGAAAGGATTGAAGAAGGAGAGAGCATACTGAAAGAAATAGAATAAAAATTTGAAGTGCAACTCTGGATAGATGAGATCATTCTTGGAGAATGCAGAATTTATTAGGAATTCCTCGTGATATAGCTCATAAGGGCTATTGGTTCATTTTGCCGACAAGAAAGCATGCATGACCCAAAATGCTTGTTGATTTTTGCTCATTTTGATAAAATGGTCTGCTCATGGGTTCAGTGGCTTCTTGTAGTTTGTACATTGTTCAGGCAGTGATTTCAGGATGGAATAGATTCAACTATTGAATGCTGAAAAACAGCCATTGTGTAACTATGTTCATATCTTTGTTTGCACTTACTAGCCTAGGCTTACTTATGCAACTCTTTGAAGTTAGATCACTAGTTTGAAGGTAGAAGGGAGTATATATGTATATATATATATATATGAGCACTCCCGCTTGTGTGTCCCGAGCTTTGGATGTCTTGTCTGGGTACTAAATGGTTGTCGTGTTGGTATTTTTTATTTTTTTTGTAATCTAATTGTTTATATTTTGTCCACTTATTTACAAAGTCAATATTAGATTTGATTCAATATTAATGGGTATACAAAATTTAAATATTTGATTTATAGAAAAAATGTTGAGGTGGAACTTAAAGAGTAAAATATGTTGCTTGGATTGTTCTCTTTGATCCATAGTCAGACTGGAAAGAAGTAATTCTTTCTCTATATATATATTAAAAAAAGATTTATAAGTCATTGTTTCTTTTTCATTAAGTCTGTGTTTGGATCTTTTTAGATTTGTGGAAGAAAAAAAGAATTTTTTTTTTCTTCTTTCTAAAAATTTAGTATACATTTTTATAAAAAAAAATTTGGGTAAATTACAAACACACCTTTGAGGTATAGTTAAAACATGGATTGCCTCCTGCAATTTGAAAAATTACAAATATTCTCTTTTAAGAGTTTTTTATTTAACAGAATTAATTAGAAAAATGAAATTTTTAACTACTCTCACAATAATAAAATTACTTAAATTATTAATTAAAATATATTTCTAGCATCATTAAAAACTATTAATTGACTTGATGATTTATTGATAAAAACTGTCATTTGTTATGAAAACGTCAGGGGGCGGGATATAATTTTTAGAAATACAAGAGGCAATGTGTATTTTAAGTAAATTTCAGAATGTGTATTTGTAATTTATCTATTTTTTATATAAATATTTTACATTTTAAGTGCATCTAATTTAGGTACATCTTAAAAAAAAAGATTAAAATATATTTTTTTATTAAAGATAACAAAATAGAAAAAATAAAAAATTGTATTTGAAAATTTGCAGGTCAATAAATTGTAGTGTTTGCCATGGAAGTTTCTCTAAACCAGTAAGAAAATTATTAGAAAGATCTAAATCCTTCAATGAATTTTTCCACACATCCAATACCCATTTTGGAACTTCACCACCAATTTTGTTGTTTGAAAGGTCTAGAGAAAGCAATTCAGCCTGTACTCTCAAGAAGTTTGAAATTCACTTGAGTTGCAAGAAGCTAATCCTATAGTGTGAAATTTGGGCATGGTAGAGTTGACACTGTTGTTGATACTCAATAAGAGACCATTATGTGAAAGGTCAAGATGGGATAGATATTTTAGCTTTAGAAGCTTATCTAGCTCCACAATACCACTTGAGTTATTTGATGAAAGTGACAAGTGTGTCAGGTTCGCGGGTTCATAAACAGATCCTGGAATTTGTCCTTGCAACTTATTGTCTCTCAATTCTATAGAAACCAGTGAAGGTGGAGTAGATAACCAAGATGGTATTGTCTCATTGAGTGAGTTATTTTTTAAATCAAGGTAAGCTAACCTGGAAAGCCCAATTGCATACAAAGGAATGGGACCTATTAGCTGATTTCCAGAAACGTCCAAGAAAGCAAGTTGGCTCATGTTGCCAATGGAATCTGGTATTTATCCGTTCAAATTGTTATTAGAAAGAAACAAGTGAATAAGCTCTGCAAGGTTTGAAATCGACAAGGGGATTTGACCGCTAAAACTATTATACAAGAAGTACAAATTGGTGATTTGTTAAGGTTCCCAAGAGAAGCTGGAATGGACCTTGAAAAGTGGCACTCAATGAGGTACACACTATTCAAGGCTTTAAGATTGTCGATTGAATCAAACACTTGACCAGAAAAACTTGTCCTGAAGAGATCAATACTTTGAAAGGAACTAGTTATATTAAAGTTTGGAAGTTTACCTGTGAGGTCCCTGTTATCACATACCTCGAGCTTTTGTAGGTTTGGGAGGTGGAAAATGTCTTCTGGGAATTTCCCACGCAGTTGACAAGAAGCAAGACTGAGATGTCAAAGAAGATAGATTTAACAAAGCATGCGGTAAAGGTGACAAGATATCCAATGCATCAAGGTGTAGTTCTCTGAACTGGATTGGGTTCTGAAGGAGCATATTGAAAGTGTGTTGTTCAAGTCTCCCCTCATGAATACTAGAAAAATCGAGCGAAATCCATTTGGACAGGTGGGAGATTTCTGAAGGAATTCGACCTAAAAATAAAGAGTTTAAGAGGTTGAGATGGGTCAAATTCATGAATGATCCAAACTTAGATGATATTCTAGAGAATCTGACGTCATTGGAGGCAAGATTGAGCTTCTGGAGTTGACGAAGGTGGAAGAGGCTGCTATTGGTTTGGATGGTGCCCTGAAGCTCATTACGACTAAGGTCAAGTCCAATTACATGACCATTCAACCAGCCGCACATGACCCCCTGCCATGAGCAATAATCAATACTCTCATTCCAGAACTCTATTTTAGGATGAGAATAAGATTTACACTGTAAAAAGGTAAAGCTACTTATGACAAATGTTTTTTTAAAATTGGAGTAGTGCGAATCTCTGATCCTCAAGGCACGTGGGGCATGCAGAAGTAGAAGAAGACCATGATGATGAACATGTAAGAGCTTAAGAAAAAGAGAGAAACAACAGAAATTGATAAAGCAATATTAGCCAACTCATTTCTCCTTATGGGAATCAAAGATATAAGAATGAATAAGTTGGATATTTGATTATGGAGAAGGATAGGAGTAATTGTATTCTTCTTATACACACTGCTAAGTAACAGTAAGTCTTTCTCTGGTGAAGCTGTCAAAGTAAGGCAACCATGTAAATTGTAATTATCCACTCTTCAAACAAGCTTGTCTTTCATCAACGTTTGGTACGACAAAAAATGAATATCAACTGAACAATTTTCCGTTGATCATGAAAAAAAAAGTTTATTTGGGTAAAAATATTTTTGAACTAAATTCCTTTCCTACTAACGATATCAAACGATCTCCACCTCCACCACCTTACCACTATTACCGCTAACACTACCACCACAATTTTCAAATGTATAAAACCGCCTCCCTTGAAGAATTGGTCCTGCTAGTTGGTTGTCTGAAAGGTTTAGTACCTCAAGAAACATCAAATTTGTCAATTACCTTCTTACTGGTAAAATCAAAAGTTCCAATTTTGTAAATTGTTTCTGGTTTAACACTGGGAATAGTCTATTTATCTAAGGCTTCCCTAATGTCCTGGTAGGCTACAAGTTCTGCTGCTTCTGATGTAGAAGCTACTGTATTGGCTACGGTTGTGATAGTGGATTCTGATGGCTCTGTGCTCATATTGGTTGTATAGTGACCATATATGTATAATTTAAATAAAATATAATAATAATACCAATTATGATAAACTGGCTTTGATACCATCTAGTGACTCTCTACCAGACCCTGTCATTCAGGAAATCCATGTATCTGAAAATCAAATACCCCATGGAGTGTATGAAAACAGAAGGCCTTACAGCCCAATAGCTAGTGACATGAATTTTGAAATATAATGGATTTCACAATAGGTAGTGAACTCAGAAAACAATTAAACTAGGATTTTATGCAAGATAAATACCAAGAATTTAGGACATGGTATTTTAAGATCCATAGTTCTCTAGAACTTGAATAGTTTAAAAACCAGTATTATTTTCATCTTAAAAAATATCAGATAATAAAACCTTTTGTTGAATGGTATTATGAATATGCAACTGTAATGGAATATCTTCCATCATCAGAATTAAATGTTTTGGACAACTTACAGAAATCTTGGACTGCTACAAATGGTCAAACCATTAAATCTGTACACCCTCCTCCTTTATCTGTTGAATTAGCACCAGGGGTAAATTATTCCAGTCAACCTTTACACATTACCACTTTTGTAAAACCACCTAATGGATGTGAAAAATGAGACATTATTTGGGTCAAAGATCTTGCCCCAATAATGAAACAGAATAATTATACAAATCTTCATTTACAAACAGTAGGTAATCAACTAAACCGAATTGAAACATCTATAACAGAACTAATTTAGGTTCAAAACATTGACCAAAAGAAACTTGCACTAGAACTTGTACATCCTGTTAATATTAAACCACCCTTAGAAGTTTCTAATTTCTAATTAAGGTTAGTTAAATAGGACAATGAATTTCTAGATGTTCTTGTGAATAAAATCAAAGACATGAAACTAGGACAATCCAGTGCTCAGATCAATATGTTAAGCAGTCAGCATAACCAGTAATCTCTAGATGCGGATGAGGATGATGTATTGTCACCCTCTCATATTCTTGAAATTCAAAATAATTTTCTGGACATCCAACATGTAAATAAAACCTATTTCCCTAAACAAACATCTCGCATGGCTTTAACCGAACCTAGTAGGTATTATTACTCCCGACCTACACCCCAAGGTATTTTATATGAAGAAGATTTTCTTCATTCCCAGAAAGCCTACCATGGTAAGACTATTTACGAATGGAATATTGATGGTTATACCAAATACCAGATATTTGAAACCATCCACCAGATTATGATGTATGCCACTGTTTGCAAGCAAAATGACAATTCTGACAGCCAAATCGCTCGCTTTATTGTCAATGGTTTTACTGGTATCCTTAAAGGCTGGTGAGATAATGTTCTTACCATTACACAACAAAACGAAATTCTTAATTCCTTTAAGGTAGATACCGATCCCATAGCATGAACTGTCAGAAATAGAGAAGATGTAGTTTACACTCTTACCCAAACCATCCTCTAGCATTTTGTAAGACCAGATGTAGCTAATAGTGATAGAAGTAGAGAACTCCTACAGAACCTTCGTTGCCCATCTCTAACCCATTTTCGATGGTATAAAGATGTGTTTATGTTAAAAGTAATGCGATGCCAGGATGCTAACAGTGAACACTGGAAAGCCAAATTCATTGATGGTCTTCCTAACCTTTTTGCAGAAAAGATCCATAAAAAACTAAGGAATCGCCATAATAGGATGTCTATCCCTTACAACCAGTACACTTATGGTCAACTCATAGGTATCATAGTTAAAGAAGGTCTTTCCCTTTGTAATGACCTTAAACTCCAGTATCTTATGAAAAAAATAGTATTTAACAGGTAGAAAATAATTAGGTGAATTTTGTGATCAATTCGCCTATGAAACCAAAATTCAGTATCCTTCTAAATCTAAAAAACAGAGACAACATAAACCATATAAAAAATCTTTTCGGAAATCATACTCCAAACAGAATAACTATAATCCCCAACAGTCTTATCAAAGGCCTAGAAAATTAACTAAAGGTAAACATAAATCTTATCCAAAGAAAGATAAATCACAAATCACTTGTTATAAGTGTGAAGTAACAGGACATTATGTGAATAAATGTAGGGCCAAATTAAAACAGAAACTTAATGAGATGTCCTTGGATGAACATCTTCAACAACAGATTTTACAAACTCTTTCTGATGAAGATAGTACATCTAGTTTAGATGATGGTTTAGTAGAAATTTATTCCCCATCTGAGTCTAGTTCTGACTCAGATACCCCAGAACAATGTCCTTGTAAGACCAGTAATGTGAATGCTTTACATGCTCTAACCGAAGCAAATTATTGGAAACCAATAGTTGAAATGAATGGTTTAGACTTAAGAAGACCCAGCCTCAATGTCTTAACTGATGACTAGAAATCCATGCTAGAGTTAGCAGACCAAATTAAGGATCTCGAGATGAAATTAAAATTCCTAGAAATATGTTATCAAAATCAGAAAACAGAAGAAATAGTTCCAATTGAACATTACAGTATGCAAGAAGTTCTTAACCGCATGCAAATTTCTCAATCAATTGAAAAACCAGTAACTATCCAAGATTTAAAAATGGAAATTAATGTATTAAAAACAGAATTAAAACACCTTCAAACAGCTAACCAATCGATTCTTAATGATATTAAAAAAATTAATAGTCAACTTAAGGATAAAGGACAAACTTCAGAACAAAAGAAAAGTCAAGATAAACCAGAAAATCAGTATTTACTGCTTATAAATCAAATTACCTTCCAGAAATGGTATATCAGAATCACTTTTATAATAAAAACTGATTTTATTATTAAAGATTCCATCGCCTTTATTGATAGTGGCGCTAACATGAATTGTATTCAAGAAGGATTAATTCCTACTAAATATTTTCAGAAAACCACTCAATCGTTAACCAATGCAAGTGGTAATTAGTACCAGAAGCTTTCATCTGTAATCAAGGCATATGGCTTCCCACTTCTTTTGTCCTTATCAGAAACATGTCTCAAAGCATTATCTTAGGGACTCCATTTCTGTGTTTACTAATGCCTATCACCAAGATAGATTCAATAGGCATTTACACAACCATCAGTAATCAATCTATTATCTTTGAATTCATAATAGAACCTTATACCAAAAAATTAGATCAAATCAAAGATCTAGTCACATTTAAAGAAAAACAAATTATTTTTCTTCAAACAGAAATTAATTTTCTCACTATTGAGCAAAGATTACAACAGTCGTCTTTACAGAATAAAATTAAATTAATTGAAAAAGAATTTCAAACAAAAATCTGTAGTGAAATTCCAATGCTTTTGGGGAAAGAAAGAAACACATAGTTTCTCTTTCGTATGAACAAGACTTTGATGAACGATTCATCCCAACCAGATCTCGCCCTAGTCAAATCAAAAAAGAATATTTAGATATGTGTAAAACCAAAATTCTAAATCTCCTCCATAAGAAGTTAATCAGAACTAGCCATTCTCCTTGGAGTTGTACAACATTTTACGTTAATTAAAATGCAGAAATTGAAAGAGGTATGCCTAGATTAGTTATTAATTATAAACCACTTAATGATGCCTTAAAACAGAAGAGATATCCTATCCCGAATAAAAAATATCTTCTTGATAGATTACAAGATACAGTCATATTTTCTAAATTTGACTTAAAATCAAGATGTTGGCAAATACAAATTGCAGAACAGGATAGATATAAAACTGTTTTTACTGTACCTTTTGGGCATTATGAATGGAATGTTATGCCATTTGGTTTAAAAAATGCACCATCATTTACTCCTAATACATAATTTTTTATCTGTTATATTGATGATGTTCTTGTTTCTCCTCATCAATAGACCAGCATCTTAAACATCTTAACATTTTTAAGCATATTATCCGAAATGGTTTAATTATATCTACAGCAAAAATTAAACTTTTTCAAACAACAGTACGTTTGCTTGGTCATAATATTCATAATGGAACTATTATACCAATTGACAAAAGTATAGAGTTTGCTTCTAAATTTCCAGATGAAATAAAAGATAAAACTCAATTATAGAGATTTCTCGATAGTCTAAATTATATTTGAGACTATTATCATCAGTTATCTCAGGATGCTTCTATAATTTACACCAGATTAAAGAAAAATCCTTCTCCATAGATAGATGCACACACTGCTACAATGCAGAAAATTAAAACTAAAGTAAAACAACTCTTATGTCTGTCTTGCTTTACCAAATCCAGAATGGAAGAAAATAGTGGAAACTGATGCCTCTAACTATGGTTATGGAGGTATTCTAGAACAGTTTAACCCTACCAGTCAAAAACAAGAATTATTAAGATTTACATCAAGAAATTAGACTAAAGCTGCTCTAAATTATCCAACGATTAAACAAGAGTGTTTAGCAATTGTTAAATGTGTTTTAAAATTTCATGATGATTTATTAAATCAACAATTTTTAATTCGTGTTGATTGTTCAGCAGCCAAACAATTATTTAAAAAAGATGTTCTTAATCTTTCTCATAAATAGATATTTGCAACTTGGCAGAGTACATTATCAGCATTTGACTTTGATATTGAATATATCAAAGGTGAATAGACCTCTCTACCAGACTTCTTAACCCGTGAAGATTTGCAGGGATCATGACCAGTAGAGGTAGCCGTGGCCCAAGTCGTTGGGGCCGAGGTAGGGGCCCTTACCAGAATCCATATACAACAGAATTTCGAGGGCTACAAGCCTCTAACAGTAATAAAGGGGAATCCTCTAGTCAATCTGCTAAGGATGTCCTCCTTACTCTTGAACAGTACATTCCTAACAGTAATTCCTCTAGTCAATATGCTAAGAATGTCCTTCTTACTCCTGATACCATCTAAGGTGCTTGAACAAGGGTTTAGGCTTAGTATGTCTGTCAACACTTTACAAGGAAACAATTCTATATGCTCTCTCTACAACATGGATCTATACCTAAACACGACATGGGTGACATCCCACTAAACTTAACCCAGTTCTACCCTTACAAAGCACAAACCCAAGAATAATACTTCTTTTTTTTTTTTTACATTATTATAATTAGTACTAGCATTATTATTATACTAGATTCAAATTCCTATATATATGGTCTCATGATTTACTGTTGAGGTGGGAGAGATCGGTTAGCGGCCGCTAAGCGGCAGATCTGTTCTTGGATCCGCTGTTCAGTTAAGCTTATCTGTTTATTAATAAATTCTAATTGCTGGTTAATGTTGTAAATACCAATCATGCAGGTGGTTTGTGTACGAATTACGACGTTGGAGATAAAATTCTAATACTTCATGTAATTCAACAAGTAAATTTACAGATATACATAAATATGAAAGTAAAAAAGAAAATACTTACAATCAGAGTCTTCAAAACAGCATAGTTCGTCAATACTTAATTTATATATCATAAACTGAACGTGTGGCTCAAGAGTGTATCTAGTGTCTTAGTCAGACGTGGGGTGTATGGCTGTGTGTTAGGTGTTAGGTGGGGGCTTAAGAGTGTGTTCTATTTTACTCCATTTCTTTTTTCTTTTTTTCTCTAGTTGCTTTTTAAAATTTAAAACCGTGAGGTTAAGAGGTTGGTTGTAAGAACGCGAGTAACAGTAGTAGGAGAGTGAATTTTTACTTTTCGAATCTCTCTCAATGCGTTTTATCTCCTTGTACCTTCAAATTTCATATTTAATGAAATTTTTCTTTGCCGATCCAAAAAAAAAAAAAAATTTCACAAAAGTGAAGTGCCCATAAGATACATATTATTATTTATTACATTTCACACATGCATCCATGTTCATGTTCTACTGAATGCAAATCCGATATGCCCTTTTATTAGATTTTCTAATGTAATAGTTTAATGCCTTCTTCTTTATTGATGTATCACTTTATAATACTTTGTACTTATCAATAAAGATTCATTTACTGATAAAAAAAATACTCCCTCCGTCCCAAAATAATGGTCCCTTTTGGGGAATTCAACTTTTTTTGGTAGTACAATTATTGTATTTGAAAAAAGTTAATTTTCCAAAATTACCCTTTTGATAGTACATTTTTTGGGAATATCAATGTCATAATTGTACTTTTTACATTGTTTATTAATTTAAAAGAAGGGCAAAATAGGAAATTCACATTATTTTTGTACTTGATTTTTGAAGAGGGAATGAAGAACATGAACATGAGGGAGATGAATGCAAAGGTCGTGATTTGCTATTACAAAATCTGGAATTTCATGCTATGAGTTCAAAAACATAGACCTGGGTACCCATATTCAAGGATCTAGTGAGAACAACACAAAAACATGAAACTTAATGCAAACTTTCAGATCAAACAAGACCTTTCTTTCAAAAACACATGAACACCATTTTCTCTTTCTAAAACCAACTTTAAATCAATGCATGACATGCAAAACGGGTTCGATCATGCAATGCAGCTAGATGATCAATAAGAATGACAAGAGTAAATCAAGAATCTAACCACAATACGCGAATCTAATGGTTTGATCTCTAGGAATCAAGCTCGAAAACCCACTCTCTCACTCTAAACTTCTTCTTCTCCTTCTAGAGCTTCTCTCTCCACACAACAAAGACATATAGCAAAATGATACATTTCTAAGTCTGCTGGCTGACTTAACCCTCTATAAATGCACGTGGCAGTGGCTAGTTGGTGCTACGCAGAAAGGTGGCTGAGTGACAAAACAAAACTATGACAAAGTGTGTTCAACAAGCAAGACAGCATGGGCACTCTGGCGAGTAATGATCTCGGCTAAGACCAAGACATCGGCAAGTAGGGAATAATGACCTCGGCTAGGAAAGATAACGCTTGACTAAGCTGTGCCACACCTTGGCCTAGATGTGCCAAACCTCGGTCTAGGTCATACCTCTCCGAGACAAGATCACTTAGGTGCAAAGGTAACATCTCGGCCTAGATAATTCACACCTCGGCCTTGGTGATGAACACCTTGGCCTAGATACTGACATCTCGGCCAGTATGTCAAGGCGAAGGTAGAGGTCAAACAAAGTGGTTCCAAGGAAGTTCTAGACTAAAGATGCCCTCGGCTAAACTCACACCAAGCAGGGTACAAAACATGCTGTAACACTTTAACAAACAAGGACAAGACTCGAAATGCAAGTTTACAAGACAGATTCACATGAATGCATATGAGTATGGTTAGGATAGCGTGAGGGTTATTACATCCTACCCCCCTTAAAGAAGTTTGGTCCCTAAACTTGAGTTACCTTGGTTCGAGAATAACTCCGGGTATCGGACTTTCATTTCCTCTTCCATTTCTCACGTAGCATCCTTGCCGTAATGCTCTTTCCACTCAATCTTCACCATCGGTATTGCCTTATTTCTCAATCGTCTCACTTGTCTATCGATGATGCGTATCGGCTCTTCTTCATAGCTTAGGCCTTCATCAACCACAATCCTGAAATGATCGATCACGTGTAGTGGATCCCGTATATATTTTCCCAACATCGAGATATGAAACACATTATGAACTTGACTTAATCTCGGTGGTAAAGCAAGTCTGTAGGCAACCGGGTTAACTTTCTCAAGGATTTCAAACGGTCCAATGTAACGGGGTGCCAATTTACCCTTCTTCCCAAATCTTGAAACTCCTTTCATCGGCGAGGTTTTCAGGAACACATGATCCCCTACTTCGAATTCTAACTCCTTCCTTCTCTGGTCGGCGTAACTCCTTTGTCGACTCTGAGCGGTTCTGATTCTCTGTTGGATAAGCTTAATCTTTTCGGTTGTTCTTTGAACTAAATCCGGGCCGATCAAAGTTTTATCTCCTACTTCGGTCCAACATATCGGCGATCTGCACTTTCTCCCATACAAGGCTTCATACGGCGCCATGCCAATGCTAGCTTGGTAGCTGTTGTTGTAAGCGAACTCTACTAATGACAAATGCACTTCCCAGCTTCCCTTGAAGTCCAATACGCACAGTCTAAGCATATCTTCAAGTGTCTGAATTGTTCTCTCTATTTGGCCATTGGTCTGCGGATGAAAAGCTGTACTAAACCTCAATTCGGTCCCCAAAGCCCTTTGTAAACTCTGCCAAAATCTAGAAACAAATTTTGGATCTCGGTCTGACACGATGGACATCGGCACACCATGAAGTCTAATGATCTCATTCATATACAACACAGCAAGTCGATCGGCACTGAACAAAGTCCTAACTGGCAAGAAATGCGCTGACTTAGTTAACCTGTCGATTATAACCCAAATCGAATCCATTCCTTTCTGTGTCTTCGGCAACCCAGTCACGAAGTCCATGGAGATGTATTCCTATTTCCACTCAGGGATCGGCAAAGGTTGGAGAAGTCCTGCCAGCCTCTAATGTTCCGCTTTCACTTGTTGACAATACAAACATTGAGACACGAACTCGGCTATCTCTCTTTTCATATTCGGCCACCAAAAGGTCTGTTTTACATCTTGATACATCTTGGTGTTCCCTGGATGAACTGCAAATTTGGATCCATGAGAGTCTTGCAAAATCCTCCTTTTCAATTCTGGGACGTCGGCCACGCACAATCTTCCTTCAAACTTAAGCACTCCATTCTCAAGGGTGTAACCCGACTTCGGCTTGGTGGTAATCTCGTCAGCTACTTTCTTTAGGAATCCATCCTCCATTTGCCTTGTCTTTACTTCCCCAATAGTAGTCGGCTCCATTCAAATCACTGCTAGGCATGCCAAACTTCCCACTGACTTTCTACTCAACGCGTCGGCTACCGAGTTTGCTTTACCTGGGTGATCCTAAATCTGCATGTCGTAATCTTTCAATAATTCAAGCCATCTCCTCTGCCTCAAATTCAGTTCCTTTTGGGTGAATAAGTACTTCAAACTCTTGTGATCCGTAAAAACTTGGCAAGAGGCTCCATACAAGTAGTGGCGCCAAATCTTCAAAGCAAACACCACGGCTGCTAGCTCAAGATCATGGGTTGGATAGTTCTTTTCATGAAGTTTCAACTGACGAGATGCATATGCTATGACTTTGCCCCCTTGCATCAATACACAACCCAAACCCTTATGTGAAGCATCACTAAAAATCTGAAATTCCTCATTACTTGACGGAAGTACAAGAACTGGTGCCGTAACTAACCTCGTCTTCAACTCTTGGAAAGCCGATTCTCTATCATCGGCCCATTCATATGCTGTTCCTTTCTTAGTTAGTTGTGTCAATGGTACTGCTATCCTTGAGAAGTCCTTCACAAACTTTCTGTAATAACCTGCCAAGCCCAGAAAACTACGAATCTCGGACACGTTGGTCGGCGTCGGCCAATTCACAATAGCCTCAATCTTGCTCGGATCAACTGATATACCCTCTTCATTAATCACATGCCCTAAAAATGAGATGTTGGAAAGCCAAAACTCGCACTTACTCAACTTGGCGTATAGCTTCTTGTCTCTCAAAATTCGCAGGGCAAGCCTCAGATGGTTCTCGTGCTCAATTGTACTCTTGGAATAGATCAATATGTCGTCAATAAAAACCACTACGAACTCATCTAGATACGGCTTAAAGACTCTGTTCATCAAATCCATGAACGCTGCAGGAGCATTGATCACTCCGAAAGGCATTACCAAAAATTCGTAGTGGCCATACCTTGTTCGGAAAGCTGTCTTCTTAATGTCCTCGGCTTTAACCTTCAGCTGGTGGTAGCCCGACCTAAGGTCAATCTTGGGAAAGACTCGTGCCCCTTGTAACTGATCAAGCAAATCGTCAATCCTAGGCAATGGGTACTTGTTCTTGATGGTTACCTTATTAAGTTCTCTGTAATCAATGCAGAGGCGAAGTGTGCCATCCTTTTTCTTAACAAATAAAACGGGTGCTCCCCACGGTGAAGTGCTCGGCCTAATGAATCCCTTATCCAACAATTCTTGTAACTGTAGTTTCAGTTCTCTAAGTTCAGCGGGGGCCATCCTATAGGGTGTTTTGGAGATAGGTTGCATTCCCGACACGAGATCCACAGTAAACTCTATTTCTCTATCGACTAGGTGGCCAGGCAGCTCATTTGGAAAGACGTCGGGAAATTCCTTAACAACTGGTATGCCGGCTAACTCAACACTTCCATTCAAATCACTTAATATACTGCACAAATAACCTTGACACCCCTTTTGGATTAACTTATATGCTTTCATGGATGAGATTAAGTAGGGTGGGGGTACTACTCCCTTACCCTGGAAAAAGACCTCGGCTTTGTTCGGGGTCTTCAATGTAACGCTCTTAGTAACACAATTAATGGATGCATGATACGTTACTAACCAATCCATTCCCAATATGACGTCGAAGTGAGTCATGCTTAATGGCATCAAATCAGATAATAATTCTACATCCTCAATCACCACAACACACGCCCTATATATGGATGCAATAATTATAGTTTCCCCAGATGGAGTAGATACAGATAGCACATAATCGAGGGGTTCTAACGGTCTATTCAACTTCTCGACAAATTTAACAGATACAAAAGAATGTGTAGAGCCCGAATCAATCAAGACGTATGCAACTTGAGAGCAAATTGAGAGTGTACCTGACACTACTGTTTCAGCATTCTCGGTGTCTCCTGGCACTAGAGCAAAAACTCTGCCCTGTCTCATCTGTGTCCTTCCGACGTTGCTTCCTTGTGCAGAGCCCGAGGTGCTCCCATTTTTCTTACCATCATCGACTCTTGCCTTTGGACAGTCTTTCACGCGGTGGCCTATCTCGCCACATTCAAAGCAGGCTCCTGTCGCCCAGCGACAAACCCCTAGATGCGGCTTCCCACAACTCGCACACGTCGGCTTAGCATTTTCATCCCGATCTGAGTTGCTGGAACTGCCCACATTCGCCTTCTTCTTCGCATTAAATGGCACCCGACGACCTTCATAGTTCTGTCTCTTCCTCTGACTCTCTCCTGAACTTTGGTATCGGTTTAGATTAGCTTCTGCCAAGATGGCCTTGTCTAACGCCTCGGCGTAAGTCGGCATATTGAGCATGTTGACCCGATCCTGGATCGGTCCACGTAATCCACTTTCAAACTTCCTAGCTTTCCTATACTCATCACTGACCATATGAGGCGCGTATCTTGCCAATTCGGTGAAGGCACGGTCGTACTCTGCCACTGCTCTGCTGCCTTGTGTCAGAGTCTGGAACTCTGTGGTCTTGCGATCTCGAACGCTAAGCGGGAAATGCTTGTTATAAAACAGTTCTAAAAATCTGGCCCAAGTTAAACCAGGATTAGCCTCCCAAATCATCATCCACCACCTTCGAGCGTCGTCGTCTAACGTGAATGCTGCTAACGTCACCTTCTGACTGTCGATGCTTGGAAAGATCTCGAACAGCTTTTCCATTTCCAAAACCCACGCCTCGGCCTTCATCGGCTCTATGCCCCCTGCGAATCTTGGTGGGTTCATTTTCTGTTTGTTTTTTTTTTTTTTGTTTTTTTTTTTTTTTTTTCTGATTTTTTGCTTTCATGGGTTAACTTTTTGTAACTTTTGTGGGTTCTTTAATATAGATGGTATGTATGGTTGTGTTATTACCTTTCATTACATTAATTTCCAGCAAACAAGTATAGTTTCCATTCTTGGTATTTGATCACAAGTTTCTTAGCCTGACAATGGCATCAGTTTATAGTCGGAATGAAAAATGACAGCGAATTTATTAATGTGGGTTCGATATATTTGTGTCTAATGAAAAAAAATAAAATCTGCTAAACATCTGTTTATGTATAACACAACTCTAGTGGGAATAGTTGAAAATGATAGCCAACGAATGAATCTCTGTTTATCTTCTTATTCTTCTTCTCTCTCCTCTTTCTATCTCTCTCTGTTTTTTAAGGTTGTCTGATCATCTAATTATCCTTGGCCTATGAATATTATGTGCTAATTCAGGAGCTTTTGCTCACGGGGCTATATTTTTCATTAGAGATTATAATCCGGAACAGAACAAGATACAATCATTCTACAGATGGATTGTTTTATTATCATTTTATAGAATTTACTACAATCATAAATTTTGTTCAGTGTGTTTATTTTACTATTCTTAGTGTTTGATCAGCATTCTAAGAACCTGGTTGGTACAAACATCAAGTAACAATGAGTTTGATTGGAAGGGAACGGTGTGATGATGATTTCTCCGTCATTGGAGACAAGGGAGAAATCGGATTTCTTGACTTTGAGGATGACAAATCTTTGTGTGCTTATGACCCAAATGAAGAGGGTCCGGTTCTTATCTCCATTCCATTTCCCTTCATACGAGGAAAGCCTCTGTCTGTTTTTGTTGGAGAAACTTTCACGCATCCAATTACCATACAAAACACAACAAGTGAACCGGTGGAACTCTGGGGAGTCAACTTTTTCTGTTCAAATCCCGCAGATTCGTTCACTTTATCCCTCCTCAAACCACCTTCAGTCAATTCAGATGCGGACTACATTCAAGACTTTTTGGAGGGATTTTCTCTCGAGGATAGAGTTCTTCAGCCACTCCAGACTCAAACTATTTGGTTATCTTGCAAACCGAAAGACATTGGTCTGCACACATCCGTGGTACATTTTGATGTAGGAGATGAAAGGATTGAACGGGTAGTTTTTGTATTGGCTGAAGACAAGATCTCGCGGTCCTTGGCTTCAAAGAAGCCTTATTCAAGATTTCCGAGAAGAAAACAATTTGCCACTAATGAGTCTGCTAAGACGAAAACCCGAGGGCTAGATTATAAACTTCCTCTGTTTGAAATTCCAATGGGCGTTAGAGAGCTAGTGGAGAATAAGCAAGTCCCTGAGGTTATTACACAAGGTCTTATGAAGGAGAACTATGCTACTTACTTCAATGCATTGCTTAACATGGAAGAGCTACATTTGGAGGTGAGTTCTAAATTCTAATGGTTGGTGAGTTAAATTGTATGGTATGGCCTTGTTATAGATGTTGGGTCTAAAATTGTTGTTATTTTTCAGAAAGAAATGAGGTGTCATGACATGGAGCGCATTACCATGAGGAGGAAAGGGGCTAATTTGTTGGCACTCGCCGTTCCTGGGCTCGCTGAGAGAAGGCCTTCGCTTGTGCATGGTGATTTTGCTTTTGCAATGCTTGCCTTTCAAGGTGAAAATGATACTTCTCCTCCATACCAGGTTAGCCATTGCTGATTACTAATTGAAAACAAAACAAAAACAAAAAAATAATAATAATAATAAATAAATAAAGGAAAGAAAAATCCATTTGGTAGAGCTTTGCAATTTTAATTCCACCACTTGGTTTGCACGTGGTGTTTGGTTATAGATTTCAAAAATTAGTTTTACACTCACTTTGAAAACACGTCTACCCGGTCATCCTCCTAGATGTCCCTCCGGACATCCGGCCAGTTGAACGGAACAGTGTCGGTGTTTTTTTTTTTTTTTCCCCCCTGTTTTTTTTTTTTTTTAAATGTCACATCACTCAATTCAAAACTCTTTTCACAACTCATAACTAAACAAATTTTTTACACTCAAATCATAATTTCAAAACTCACAAACTCAAAATACAACTCTATTCTCAAATCATAATTCTAAAACTCTACCAAACGCAAAGTGTTTTTTGTGTCCCTTGGAACTTCCTTTTTTTGTTGTTGAAATTCATCAGCTTATGCTTGAACATGCCGCATAAATTTTGTTGCTCTACTTCTTTATATGTAATGAATTCCATGCAGCCCAAAACCCATTTTACTTAATCGGGTACAGAGCTTTATATAGAGCCTACAAGAATATGCGACTTTTATTGATTTTCTTGGTACCATTTTTTCATAACTCAATTTTGGGATTTGAATTGATGATTATTTAAGTTTTCTTTATGCTCTTTACCCCTGAAATTCAAGGATAGCTGCACTGATAAATTGTCTGTGTCAATCTGTTTGTCCATGAATGTTTCTGAACCAATGTGAAGTTTGACCAATTTAGTGCATAAAACTTTCATGTAAGAAAAAATTTCATCTGTTTTACTAGTTTTTTTCTTCTATGGATTAGATAAAACTAGCAAATTTCTTTAATTAGTTTTATGGCACCAGGTTTACTCCCTTGTAAGGAGATTCATGTCCATCTCTTAGGGATCGTTTGATGTCGTCAGTTTCTTCTTTTTTGTTTACATAAAATAGGAAACAAGTTTCAATATCTGATGGCTGGTGAGGAGGGAGGAGAGGGCAATACTTGTGATTTATCTTTTGTGTTTTCAGGCCGGTTTATAAATAACTATTTTGCAGGGCATCATCCACCGTATTGAGGCTGACGATGTGCTTCTGAAGTTCAGCAAGAATTTCCATATGAATTATCAAGTTGGAGTTCTGTACAACATTAGATTTTCATATAATAGGGTGAACATGCGAAGATTATATCATGCTGTCCAAGCAGCAGAGAGTTTAGATACAAATTTTCTCTTTCCATCTCAATCAACAAAAAGATTAATCAAAATGACTCAAATCGTGCCTTTCACACCTCTCAATGAGGAGCAGCAGCGAGCTGTTGAGACGATCCTTGGTTGCGAAGGAGCTCCTCCCTATGTCATCCATGGGCCTCCAGGTCAAGTAACAAAATTTCATTTCTTTGCCATCAAAATGGCTGAAACATTTTTGTTTCTTGAAAAATCAAAACAAAACATTAGTGGAGTACGAAAATCCAAATGCACCATAATGCTACGAAACCGAGTTGTTTCGACACTTATTAGGAATAGCCAAACACAGTAAAGGGGAGATAGAGAGGAGAAGATAAAAAAGCACAATTAAGTCATTTATTCTATTTCTTTATTACCATAATGTACTCTTTACAAAAAGATTGTCATCTCTCTCTCTCTCTCTCTCTCTCTCTCTCTCTCTCATCCATGATACATTAGAATTTTACATTTTTTTCATGTTTTTTCTTATCATGAAAACCCCCCTTCCCCAGCTAGGCCTTTAAACCTTTTCTGTTATGAGTTTTTTATATGCATCAATCTCCTTATGATTTTAGAGCAAGAAGCGGAACTACATCAACATATTCAATTATTTAATTATTAAGAACGTATTAACATTTATATTGGTTTTAGTTTTTATTTCCAAACATTTTCAAACATTCCCCAATTCTTTTGTCATTTTCCTTGTGTTTCTGAAACATAAGCTAACTACGACAACATATTGAAACAAAATTTTGATACTTGCTCCAGGTACAGGCAAAACAATGACTTTGGTGGAAGCAATCTTACAACTATATGCAACAAGAAAAGATGCTCATGTTCTTGTTTGTGCTGCTTCAAACAGTGCAGCGGATCATATCTTGGAGAAACTTGTCAATAATGAAGCGGTTGGGGTCAAAGAGAACGAGATTTTCAGGCTAAATGCAACTAGCCGGTCTTATGAGGATGTTCAAGCTAACAACATTCGCTTTTGCTTTTTTGAAGATTTCATTTTCAAATGTCCACCGCTCATGGCCTTAATGCATTATAGGGTCATCATCTCCACGTATATGAGTTCATCACTACTTTACGTAGAAGGTATTTGTTGCGGCCACTTCTCACATGTCTTCTTAGATGAGGCCGGCCAAGCTTCAGAACCAGAAGCCATGGTTCCTATATCCAATCTTTGTGAAAGCGAAACTGTTGTCGTTCTTGCAGGAGACCCCATGCAACTAGGCCCGGTAGTATATTCCAAAGATGCAAAGGTTTTCGGGTTAGGAAAATCTTATCTAGAAAGACTTTTTGAATGTGAATATTACCACAACAGGGATGAAAGTTTCATCACAAAATTAGTGAGGAATTACCGTTGTCACCCTGCAATTCTACACGTACCTTCGAAGCTATTCTACAGACAGAAATTGCTTGCGTGTAAAGAAGATACCTCTTCTTTGAAATCTTGGCTAAGCCTCCTTCCTAACAAAGAATTTCCTGTTCTCTTCATTGGCATTCAAGGCTGCGATGAGAGAGAAGGCAACGATCCGTCATGGTTTAATCGAATTGAGGCAAGCAAGGTTGTTGATATTGTAAAGAAGCTTAGAGGAAGTGAAGGTCTAAGGGAGGAAGATATTGGGGTAATAGCACCTTATAGACAACAGGTGGTGAAGATAACTAAAGTATTGGAATCATTTGATATGGGCAGTGTTAAGGTTGGGAGTGTTGAGCAATTCCAGGGACAAGAGAGAGAAGTTATAATTGTTTCAACTGTGAGGTCAACAGCCAAACACAATGGGTTTGATAAAACCTATTGTCTGGGTTTTCTTAGCAATCCGAGGAGGTTTAATGTTGCGGTTACTAGGGCGAAGTCCTTGCTTATCATAGTTGGGAACCCACACATTGTCAGTAAGGTACTTTATGTTGTTTATGTATCCGTTATATTTTAAGCTTGGGTAAATTACACTTTTCACCCTGTGATTTGTCCAAAATTTCACTTTGGACTTTATTATTTCAATTTGAACAATGTTAACTCTATGCTTCAAGCCAGTTTCAATTTGTTGCTTCCATCCAAATTGGATGTTGAACTCACAATATTGCAATACGTGAGGAGTACACAAACCATTTTGATGATAATTTTGATCGAATGGTCAAATTGGAACTTGATTTAAAGCCTAGGGTTAATTAACATTGTTCCAATTGAAACAATAGTGACCAAAGTGAAATTTGGGTCAAACTATAGGGCCGGAAAGTGTAATGACCAAGTTTGGCGAGTTGAAAAAAAAATCAAAAAGTCAAAAAGTTACTCAAAAAGTTAAAAAATTATCACTATTCAACAAAAGTCAAAAATTACGGTTGCACAACTTCCAATCCTAATTTTCTCATAAAACTAATTTATACAATTTTTTAATACATATTTTTCCATAAAAAGTCAACAAGTTAACTCAAACATCCATATTTTTTCAGGGGGGAATTCGTAATTTCTCAAACCTCAGGGGGGTATTTGTAATTTAGCCAAACCTCGAGGGGTGTATATGTAATTTGCCCTATTTTTTTCCTTAATTTTTTAGTCCAAAAAGTGCACTTATTTAGGACATTGTCTCTTTATTAGATAATATTCTCTTTGACATTGTATGTTTGTGATGGTAAGTTCAAGAATTTTCTAGCGAAAAGTCTGTTTGGATTAAGCGATGGTAGTCAAAGAAAAATAGATTAAAACTTTGCTTGTTCATTTTCCAGTAGGCAGGGAAGAGAAATTTTCACTTATTTTTCAACTGAGCTTTTCTTTTTCTAATACCAAAACAACATAGATTGTTGTTTTGAAGGACTTTCTGTCTTCTTCTTTTCTTTTCTTTTTCCCTGTAATTGAAAGGCACAAACATGCACGCACAACCACACAAAATTTAGGTTACTATGAACATCACTGCAATTGTCCATTGGTTAATAAATTTTCTTTGCCAAATGTAAAAACACTACGAAATCCACGTTATCCATATGTTTATATATGGTAGAAATTTCGATATTGATACCAAGTATTTATTACTTTCATTATACTTCAGGATCTTGAAATTTTTTCAAGCTTCAATATCAGCATTTTACGGTCAACATATTTTTAACATGTGGATCCCTTATAGTTGTGAATATTGTATTTTTCTAGCTACTGATGCATCTGTAGTATTTTATGGTACTTGAAATCTAACATCCATAGTAATGGAAAACTATAAGCTTGAGTAATTTTCACAATCAAAGAAAATTGTACCATACACTCCAACAATTTGGGATCAAGTTCCCCCTATCATTTACCTTTACGGTGCATAGTTTATCTTTAGAACTCTTTCGTTTTTTTTCATTTTTTTAAGGGTATCTTATGTTTAGAACTTTGTTACTATAGTTTGTGAATGTCGTTAAATTGGCATGAAATTTTTAGAGTATATAGAAAGCTGGGAATATGAGTTTATCGAAGAAACTATCCAGACTCTCTAAAGAACATAAACTGGTAATTTTATTATGTATGATTGCATGCTCGTTGACCTGCAAGCAGTTTGACCTTGGGATGGTTATTTTTTCCCTCATTAACATTGTTCATGCAATCTACTTGCATCAATCTTGTTTTTGTTTTAGTTGATTCCAATCTGAGTTGGAGAGTGGACTATTTGAAAAGAGTAATGCTGCTAGGACCGAAAATAGAACCGAATTTTGTATTCTTGCAACTTCATATAGTGATATATTGATGTGGGTAGAATTTTGTCTAAATTACCATTATTCCTATCATATTATTCTACTGGGTCTCATTTCAAATACCAAAGTTTCATTACTTGTTTTGACGTTTAGTGTAGTAATTTGTTGGTAGAGTATGTCGCTGAGACGGTAGTCGTATGTGTTTGCAGGATCCTTATTGGCACAAGCTTTTGTGGCACTGTTTTGACAACAACTCCTACCAAGGCTGTCCTCTCCCAGAAAGACGATATTATGCATACAAAGAGCCTAATTTGGAAGACAATTAGAATTATGAAGGAGGTACCTAAACACTTAACAAAAGGACATGAACGGATATCTTAATTTCCTCCTCAGTCTGTTAAGAATGAAACTGAATAATTGGCAACAAGGTTTTTCAATTTCTTGAACTACAAATTCATAATTAAAAGATTAACTGCTTGAAGATTATATATATGACAAGTATGGGATAAAATGTGTTCTATTCTACGGTATGCTCTTTAAGATATTATGATTGAAAGCAAGTTGAAAACAAAGTTTTATGTAGAACTTATATATATACACACATTTCATTTTTTATTGTGTTTGGGGTTTTAGGGGAAAACTACTCCATGGTCCGGCTCTGAATTTGCTATAATTTTCAAATTTAAAGCAATTTTTCTTTTAGAAGTTTTTCGACTTCTCAAATAATTCTTAGACTTTTCATTTTACACAAAATCATAAGCTACTTATTGACAAAAACTTTAACCATGATATGGAAACTTTCATTGTAAAATCACAAGAACTTTATGCATAAAGAAGACATTCCAAGAAAACAAATTTATTCATAATGTTTAGAAGACACAAATAGAAGACTTCTACATGACTTGTACAATGTAAACACATTTACTCACATAGAGCAACATAAGTCTAGTCCAGACATTATCTAGAAATCGAAAATATGCATACCTCCATGACTTAACAAACAATATAGGAGCAGAGACGCCCCAAAAACCAACCGCAAATCCTAAAGCCATAAACACATAAAACCAATCCACTTCAGATCTAGCACATCCGTTATCTCCTTCATTCCCCTCAGGTGTTTTGCCATTATTGCTACAATTCTTTGTGAGTGGAGGTCCACAAAGCTTGTTGCCGGTGAAGCTAGAAGCGTGGAAGCTCTGGAGTTGGGCACTCGATGGAATTTTTCCAAACAAGTTATTATAAGACAAATTCAAGTAACTTAAAAAGTTCAAACCTGACATGCTTGGAGGGTTTCTGGATAAATCAAGAGATTCCAACAACCCCATGTTACCTATATTCTTTGGAATCACACCAGTTATATGATTTCCGGACAAATTCAGAAAACGCAATCCTTGGAGACTAGTTAGTTCCACAGGGATCTTTCCAGATATGATGTTGTTCGAAAGGTCCAAGCTAGTCACAAGAGAAAGAGTCTTGTCATATTGATATATACTTCCTTTTGTCACCAAAACTTCATTCTCTGAGTAATCTTTGCTACCAAAGGGAGCAGAAGCAACAATAGAAATAACAGAAGGAGAAGGAGAAGGAGCAGCAGAAGGAGCATTTTCATACATGGGATTTTCATTTGCAATAGAATGCACATGTTTTTCTTTTCTTACCATGGCAATAAAATTGTTGATACACCATGGTATTGCTCCAGAAAAATTGTTGTTAGCAAGATCCAAGACTTGAAGATGGGAGAGGCGACAAAGTTCTGGAGGTATTATGCCATCTAACTTATTTGAACGAAGGGTAAGAACAATCAAATATGGAAGCCTTTCCGCCATCCATGTAGGTATGCTTCCATGAAACTCATTCTCACCGAGGTCAACCAACACTAAACTCATACAATTTTGTAGAGATGAAGAAATTTCTCCCGAGAGATGGTTGTTGCGCAAATGTAATGATTGCAAACCTCCTAAAAGCCCCATGGATCTTGGGATATTCCCTGTTAGATTGTTGTTTCCCATTTCTATGATTTTTAGTGATTGCCAACTCATCCAACAATCAGGAATTTCACCTGACAGTAGGTTTTCTCCTAAATCAAGAAATACCAGATTTTGTTGTTTGTCCTTCTTTTCACATAGGAAGTGGGAGATATCCCCAGAAAATGAATTGTTGGAAAGATCAAGGTCATACAAATCGGAAGAAATATGGGGTAAAAGACCATTAAAATGGTTGGAATTCAAGTAAATATTTTGGCCTTCAAGAGGAGCAAGAAGATATGGAATCTCACCATGGATTTGGTTGTGGGAGAGATCTAGAAAATAAAGGGAGGAAGATAAGTTCCAAAACCAAATTGGTATGGCATCTAATATTCCAGTGTAGGCCAGGTCTAGGTCCTCAAGGCCCTTTTGTGATTGGAGCCACGTGGGGAACCTTGGGCCCAAATGCCATGAAGCAAGTTTTATTTCTTTAAGTTGAAAAGGAGGGATCCAGTCAGGACTCACCTTTAAAGTCAACCGGTTTCCAGAGGCATATAATTTCCTCAGATTGATGAGATTGGCGAAGTGAACTTCTGACACAATGCCTTCCAACAAATTATTAGACACATCAAGAGTTTTCAGCTTTGAAAGTTGTCCAAAACTTTGGGGAAGAGTTCCATTTAGTTGATTTCTTTGTAAATCCAATATTTCTAACAATGCCAATCTTCCTATAGTGGTTGGAATGGAACCAGAAAGCAAATTATCCCTGAGACTAAAGTATCGCAAATTTTTAAATTGTTCAAATTCATCAGGTAAATGACCAGAAAGATGATTCCCAGACAAGGACAATGTCTCCAAAGCATATACTACACATTTAGATGAACTTATAAGCAATTCCCTGGTAAAGTTGTTGAATGACAGATCAACAAAACTCAAGTTGCAAAGAATTTTCTTGGTACCATTTTTTCATAACTCAATTTTGGGATTTGAATTGATGATTATTTAAGTTTTCTTTATGCTCTTTACCCCTGAAATTCAAGGATAGCTGCACTGATAAATTGTCTGTGTCAATCTGTTTGTCCATGAATGTTTCTGAACCAATGTGAAGTTTGACCAATTTAGTGCATAAAACTTTCATGTAAGAAAAAATTTCATCTGTTTTACTAGTTTTTTTCTTCTATGGATTAGATAAAACTAGCAAATTTCTTTAATTAGTTTTATGGCACCAGGTTTACTCCCTTGTAAGGAGATTCATGTCCATCTCTTAGGGATCGTTTGATGTCGTCAGTTTCTTCTTTTTTGTTTACATAAAATAGGAAACAAGTTTCAATATCTGATGGCTGGTGAGGAGGGAGGAGAGGGCAATACTTGTGATTTATCTTTTGTGTTTTCAGGCCGGTTTATAAATAACTATTTTGCAGGGCATCATCCACCGTATTGAGGCTGACGATGTGCTTCTGAAGTTCAGCAAGAATTTCCATATGAATTATCAAGTTGGAGTTCTGTACAACATTAGATTTTCATATAATAGGGTGAACATGCGAAGATTATATCATGCTGTCCAAGCAGCAGAGAGTTTAGATACAAATTTTCTCTTTCCATCTCAATCAACAAAAAGATTAATCAAAATGACTCAAATCGTGCCTTTCACACCTCTCAATGAGGAGCAGCAGCGAGCTGTTGAGACGATCCTTGGTTGCGAAGGAGCTCCTCCCTATGTCATCCATGGGCCTCCAGGTCAAGTAACAAAATTTCATTTCTTTGCCATCAAAATGGCTGAAACATTTTTGTTTCTTGAAAAATCAAAACAAAACATTAGTGGAGTACGAAAATCCAAATGCACCATAATGCTACGAAACCGAGTTGTTTCGACACTTATTAGGAATAGCCAAACACAGTAAAGGGGAGATAGAGAGGAGAAGATAAAAAAGCACAATTAAGTCATTTATTCTATTTCTTTATTACCATAATGTACTCTTTACAAAAAGATTGTCATCTCTCTCTCTCTCTCTCTCTCATCCATGATACATTAGAATTTTACATTTTTTTCATGTTTTTTCTTATAATGAAAGCCCCCCTTCCCCAGCTAGGCCTTTAAACCTTTTCTGTTATGAGTTTTTTATGAGCATCAATCTCCTTATGATTTTAGAGCAAGAAGCGGAACTACATCAACATATTCAATTATTTAATTATTAAGAACGTATTAACATTTATATTGGTTTTAGTTTTTATTTCCAAACATTTTCAAACATTCCCAATTCTTTTGTCATTTTCCTTGTGTTTCTGAAACATAAGCTAACTACGACAACATATTGAAACAAAATTTTGATACTTGCTCCAGGTACAGGCAAAACAATGACTTTGGTGGAAGCAATCTTACAACTATATGCAACAAGAAAAGATGCTCATGTTCTTGTTTGTGCTGCTTCAAACAGTGCAGCGGATCATATCTTGGAGAAACTTGTCAATAATGAAGCGGTTGGGGTCAAAGAGAACGAGATTTTCAGGCTAAATGCAACTAGCCGGTCTTATGAGGATGTTCAAGCTAATAACATTCGCTTTTGCTTTTTTGAAGATTTCATTTTCAAATGTCCACCGCTCATGGCCTTAATGCATTATAGGGTCATCATCTCCACCTATATGAGTTCATCACTACTTTACGTAGAAGGTATTTGTTGCGGCCACTTCTCACATGTCTTCTTAGATGAGGCCGGCCAAGCTTCAGAACCAGAAGCCATGGTTCCTATATCCAATCTTTGTGAAAGCGAAACTGTTGTCGTTCTTGCAGGAGACCCCATGCAACTAGGCCCGGTAGTATATTCCAAAGATGCAAAGGTTTTCGGGTTAGGAAAATCTTATCTGGAAAGACTTTTTGAATGTGAATATTACCACAACAGGGATGAAAGTTTCATCACAAAATTAGTGAGGAATTACCGTTGTCACCCTGCAATTCTACACGTACCTTCGAAGCTATTCTACAGACAGAAATTGCTTGCGTGTAAAGAAGATACCTCTTCTTTGAAATGTTGGCTAAGCCTCCTTCCTAACAAAGAATTTCCTGTTCTCTTCATTGGCATTCAAGGCTGCGATGAGAGAGAAGGCAACGATCCGTCATGGTTTAATCGAATTGAGGCAAGCAAGGTTGTTGATATTGTAAAGAAGCTTAGAGGAAGTGAAGGTCTAAGGGAGGAAGATATTGGGGTAATAGCACCTTATAGACAACAGGTGGTGAAGATAACAAAAGTATTGGAATCATTTGATATGGGCAGTGTTAAGGTTGGGAGTGTTGAGCAATTCCAGGGACAAGAGAGAGAAGTTATAATTGTTTCAACTGTGAGGTCAACAGCCAAACACAATGGGTTTGATAAAACCTATTGTCTGGGTTTTCTTAGAAATCCGAGGAGGTTTAATGTTGCGGTTACTAGGGCGAAGTCCTTGCTTATCATAGTTGGGAACCCACACATTGTCAGTAAGGTACTTTATGTTGTTTATGTATCCGTCATATTTTAAGCTTGGGTAAACTACACTTTTCACCCTGTAATTAGTCCAAAATTTCCCTTTGGACTTTATTATTTCAATTTGAACAATGTTAACTCCATACTTCAAGCCCAGTTTCAATTTGTTGCTTCCATCCAAATTGGATGTTGAACTCACAATATTGTAATACGTGAGGAGTACACAAACCATTTTGATGATAATTTTGACCGAATGGTCAAATTGGAACTTGATTTAAAGCCTAGGGTTAATTAACATTGTTCCAATTGAAACAATAGTGACCAAAGTGAAATTTGGGTCAAACTATAGGGCCGGAAAGTGTAATGGCCAAGTTTGGCGAGTTGAAAAAAAACCAAAAAGTCAAAAAGTTACTCAAAAAGTTAAAAAATTATCACTATTCAACAAAAGTCAAAAATTACGGCTGCACAACTTCCAATCCTAATTTTCCCTTACATACTAATTTATACAATATTTTAATACACATTTTTCCCAAAAAAGTCAAAAAGTTAACCCAAACATCCATATTTTTTTGGGCAAATTACATATACACCCCTCGAGGTTTGGTAAAATTACAGATACCCCCCTGAGGTTTCGGAAATTACATCCCGCCCCCTGAGGTTTGTATTTTCATAACAATTTACCCCCTGAGGTTTATATTTCATAACAAATTACCCCCTAATTTCTTATGTAAATATAGCATTCAGGGGGGAATTCGTAATTTCTCAAACCTCAGGGGGGTATTTGTAATTTAGCCAAACCTCGAGGGGTGTATATGTAATTTGCCCTATTTTTTTCCTTAATTTTTTAGTCCAAAAAGTGCACTTATTTAGGACATTGTCTCTTTATTAGATAATATTCTCTTTGACATTGTATGTTTGTGATGGTAAGTTCAAGAATTTTCTAGCGAAAAGTCTGTTTGGATTAAGCGATGGTAGTAAAAGAAAAATAGATTAAAACTTTGCTTGTTCATTTTCCAGTAGGCAGGGAAGAGAAATTTTCACTTATTTTTCAACTGAGCTTTTCTTTTTCTAATACCAAAACAACATAGATTGTTGTTTTGAAGGACTTTCTGTCTTCTTCTTTTCTTTTCTTTTTCCCTGTAATTGAAAGGCACAAACATGCACGCACAACCACACAAAATTTAGGCTACTATGAACATCACTGCAATTGTCCATTGGTTAATAAATTTTCTTTGCCAAATGTAAAATCACTACGAAATCCACGTTATCCATATGTTTAATGACTATATATGGTAGAAATTTCGATATTGATACCTAGTATTTATTACTTTCATTATACTTCAATATCTTGAAATTTTTTCAAGCTTCAATATCAGCATTTTACGGTCAACATATTTTTAACATGTGGATCCCTTATATTTGTGAATATTGTATTTTGCTAGCTACTGATGCATCTGAAGTATTTTATGGTACTTGAAATCTAACATCCATAGTAATGGAAAACTATAAGCTTGAGTAATTTTCACAATCAAAGAAAATTGTACCATACACTCCAACAATTTGGTATCAAGTTCCCTCTATCATTTACCTTTAGGCCATGTTTGTTTGGGTGGACATGAGCTTGGGATTGGACTAATAGTCCAATAAAATTATTAATCCGATATTTGGTTAAACTAGGGACTAATTATTTTAAACTTGACTATTAATTAAGATAGGATACATAATCCAACGGATTCGTAATCCTAGGACTATTAGTCATGGGAATGCTAATCCAGTCCGCCCAAACAAACATGGCCTTAAGGTACATAGTTTATCTTTAGAACTCTTTCCTTTTTTTTCATTTTTTTAAGGGTATCTTATGTTTAGAACTTTGTTACTATAGTTTGTGAATGTCGTTAAATTGGCACGAAATTTTTAGAGTATATAGAAAGCTGGGAATATGAGTTTATCGAAGGAACTATCCAGACTCTCTAAAGAACATAAACTGGTAATTTTATTATGTATGATTGCATGCTCGTTGACCTGCATGCAGTTTGACCTTGGGATGGTTATTTTTTCCCTCATTAACATTGTTCATGCAATCTACTTGCATCAATCTTGTTTTTGTTTTAGTTGATTCCAATCTGAGTTGGAGAGTGCACTATTTGAAAAGAGTAATGCTGCTAGGACCGAAAATTGAACCGAATTTTGTATTCTTGCAACTTCATATAGTGATATATATTGATGTGGGTAGAATTTTGTCTAAATTACCATTATTCCTATCATATTATTCTACTGGGTCTCATTTCAAATACCAAAGTTTCATTACTTGTTTTGACGTTTAGTGTAGTAATATGTTAGTAGAGTATGTCGCTGAGACGGTAGTCATATGTGTTTGCAGGATCCGTATTGGCACAAGCTTTTGTGGCACTGCTTTGACAACAACTCCTACCAAGGCTGTCCTCTCCCAGAAAGACGATATTATGCATACAAAGAGCCTAATTTGGAAGACAATTGGAATTATGAAGGAGGTACCTAAACATTTAACAAAAGGACATGAACGGATATCTTAATTTCCTCCTCAGTCTGTTAAGAATGAAACTGAATAATTGGCAACAAGGTTTTTCAATTTCTTGAACTACAAATTCCTAATTAAAAGATTAACTGCTTGAAGATTATATACATGACAAGTATGGGATAAAATGTGTTCTATTCTACGGTATGCTCTTTAAGATATTATGATTGAAAGCAAGTTGAAAACAAAGTTTTATGTAGAACTTATATATATACACACATTTCATTTTTTATTGTGTTTGGGGTTTTAGGGGAAAACTACTCCATGGTCCGGCTCTGAATTTGCTATAATTTCCAAATTTAAAGAAATTTTTCTTTTAGAAGTTTTTTGACTTCTCAAATAATTCTTAGACTTTTCATTTTACACAAAATCATAAGCTACTTATTGACAAAAACTTTAACCATGATATGGAAACTTTCATTGTAAAATCACAAGAACTTTATGCATAAAGAAGACATTCCAAGAAAACAAATTTATTCATAATGTTTAGAAGACACAAATAGAAGACTTCTACATGACTTGTACAATGTAAACACATTTACTCACATAGAGCAACATAAGTCTAGTCCAGACATTATCTAGAAATCGAAAATATGCATACCTCCATGACTTAACAAACAATATAGGAGCAGAGACGCCCCAAAAACCAACCGCAAATCCTAAAGCCATAAACACATAAAACCAATCCACTTCAGATCTAGCACATCCGTTATCTCCTTCATTCCCCTCAGGTGTTTTGCCATTATTGCTACAATTCTTTGTGAGTGGAGGTCCACAAAGCTCGTTGCCGGTGAAGCTAGAAGCGTGGAAGCTCTGGAGTTGAGCACTCGATGGAATTTTTCCAAACAAGTTATTATAAGACAAATTCAAGTAACTTAAAAAGTTCAAACCTGACATGGAGGAATTTCACCGTAGAGTTGGTTTCTGGATAAATCAAGAGATTCCAACAACCCCATGTTACCTATATTCTTTGGAATCACACCAGTTATATGATTTCCGGACAAATTCAGAAAACGCAATCCTTGGAGGCTAGTTAGTTCCACAGGGATCTTTCCAGATATGATGTTGTTCGAAAGGTCCAAGCTAGTCACAAGAGAAAGAGTCTTGTCATATTGATATCACAAGAGGAAGAGTCTTGTCATATTGATATTTTCTTCCTTTTGTCACCAAAACTTCATTCTTTGTGAAATCTATGCGACTAGTGGGAGCAAAAGCAACAATAGCAACAGGAGAAGGAGAAGCATTCATGGCATTTTCATTTGGGTTTAAGGACATGGCAATAAATTTGTTGATACACCGTGGTATTGCTCCGGACAAATTGTTGTCAGCAAGATCCAAGACTTGAAGAGAGGAGAGGTGACAAAGTTCTTGAGGTATTATGCCATCTAACTTATTTGAACGAAGGGTAAGAACAATCAAATCTGGTAGCCATTCCGCCATCCATGTGGGTATGCTTCCTTGAAACTCGTTCTCGCTAAGGTCAACCACCCATAAATTTGACCAGTTCTACAAAGACGAAGAAATTTCTACAGAGAGATGGTTGTTGCGCAAATGTAACGATTTCAAACCTCCTAAAAGCCCCATGGATTTTGGGATATTCCTTGTTAGATTGTTGTTTCCCATTTCTATGACTTTTAGTGATTGCCAACCCATCCAGCAATTAGCAATTTCACTTGACAGAAGGTTTTCTCCTAAATCAAGAAATACCAGATTTTGTTGTTTGTCCTTCTTTTCACATAGGAAGTGGGAGATATCCCCAGAAAATGAATTGTTGGAAAGATCAAGGTCATACAAATCGGAAGAAATATGGGGTAAAAGACCATTAAAATGGTTGGAATTCAAGTAAATATTTTGGCCTTCAGGAGGAGCAAGAAGATATGGAATCTCACCATGGATTTGGTTGTGGGAGAGATCTAGAAAATAAAGGGAGGAAGATAAGTTCCAAAACCAAATTGGTATGGCATCTAATATTCCAGTGTAGGCCAGGTCTAGGTCCTCAAGGCCCTTTTGTGATTGGAGCCACGTGGGGAACCTTGGGCCCAAATGCCATGAAGCAAGTTTTATTTCTTTAAGTTGAAAAGGAGGGATCCAGTCAGGACTCACCTTTAAAGTCAACCGGTTTCCAGAGGCATATAATTTCCTCAGATTGATGAGATTGGTGAAGTGAACTTCTGACACAATGCCTTCCAACAAATTATTAGACACATCAAGAGTTTTCAGCTTTGAAAGTTGTCCAAAACTTTGGGGAAGAGTTCCATTTAGTTGATTTCTTTGTAAATCCAATATTTCTAACAATGCCAATCTTCCTATAGTGGTTGGAATGGAACCAGAAAGCAAATTATCCCTGAGACTGAAGTATCGCAAATTGTTAAATTGTTCAAATTCATCAGGTAAATGACCAGAAAGATGATTCCCAGACAAGGACAATGTCTCCAAAGCATATACTACACATTTAGATGAACTTATAAGCAATTCCCCGGTAAAGTTGTTGAATGACAGATCAACAAAACTCAAGTTGCAAAGATTTCCCAAGAATTTTTGTAGCCTTCCCTCTAGTTTATTACTAGATAGATCAAGATGTTGAAGACTGGTCATGTTGGACAAAAGCAAAGGAAATGGACCCTCAAGTTCATTATTTGATAGATCAAGAAATTCAAGACTGGTCATGTTCTGGAAGACTTTAGGAAATGGACCTTCAAATCCATTTTCTCTAAAACCTTCAAGCCTGCCTACAAAAAAATTCATGCGTAGATCAAGAGAAACGAGGCTACTAAGGCTAAAGATCCACCTGGGTATTACAGAGTAAAAGTAGTTCAATGAAAGATCTAGGACGACAAGAGATGTAAAATTAACATCGAGTAGATGAGGAATGCGATCAAGTTCGCAACTAGACAAATGTAACTCTACTAAAGAAGGGAGTTTGTTAATTACCTACAGCCAGTTGGGAGCCTTGGTAAGGTTCACGTAGCTTAGGTCAAGGTGTTCCAAGTGGGAAAGACCAAGAAGCCATTGAAGGTTCTCAACATACATCGAACTAAAATCAAAGCCAAAATCAAAATTTAAACTTTTAAGACTCAGAAAACGTAAACTCGACAGATTTCCAAGTTGATGAGGAATTGATCCTGCAAATCCAGCTTCAGACAAGTTAAGACATCGCAGACTTGCCAAAGATTCAATGAAGGATGGGATTGGTATTCCTCCAAAATCATTCAGACTTAGATCCAAGTACTTGAGGTGCTTCAAATTTAGCAAAGAAGGATTGATTTCACCTCTCAATGCTGACCTCTTAAACCAATAGCCATAAAGCTCATAATCAAAATCAAATGAAGTATTAGGATTTTGAAGATGGAGCTCGAGGACATGGCCAGTTAAGTTGTTGCAAACAACTCCTTCCCACTTGCAGCAATCATCTTCGACTTCCCAAGAATAGAGTCGGTTTGAAGGATCTACTAGGCCTTGCTTGAAGGCAGAAAGAGCTTGTCTCTCACTCTCCATGCACATGACCACATCATGGTTTGCATTGCAGAAGCTAAAATGAACGGATGTTATGGTGAGAAAGACAAAAAGGAAGAAAAGAATTGCAACAGGTTGCATTGATCTATTCATGGTCATGCAAAACCTAACAGGTGGGAGATATATTGTATTGTATTGTCTTGAGATCAATGAAGTAGATATGGCCACTATATATTGAGTGTCCAATTATTCAGCATACGCAGGCCACATGTTACTTTCACTTTTCTCTCCACTCTTGCCATATTTTCCAGGAAATTTCTGCTTTTTTTTACTTTGAATATATTATACAAATATTTATATATATATATTAATATATAAAGCGAACAGCTCTATTGGTATATTTGTTACAATTTTTTTCCTTTTAAAAATGCCCACAAAACATGATAATTGTTATAAATTAGCTCCAATTCTCTCCAATTGTTTCAAATAACTACCATAATTACCATATTCAATTTCAAATTGCACACACCTACCTCTAGTGTGTGTTATATATTTACTTACACGAGTTATTCTTATTAGGTCCTATTTGAATTTCCAAAATTGTATTTTTGAGTATCACATCAATGAATAATAGGAGTTTATAAGTTGTGTTAGTTTTTCTTTTTTCTTTTTTTGGGTTAAATTTCAGAGGAAATTTTAATGGGAGAATTTCAATTCGGTGTAAGATTTTAAAAAAAAATTACAAATAAGTAATAAACTTCATAAATATTAATAATCAAAATTATAAAAAAATTTACAATTTTGTAATTTTTTTTAAAAGGACAATTGATAAGTAATTTTTGCAATTTTAATTTCAAGTGCTCGTTGATATTAACATTAAGAACAATGACAAGACCTTCAACAACTCACCTTTGGTCAATTCACTATTCTTTTCCATAATAATATTTTACAAGAAATTTCTGTTTATTTGTATTTTGAGGAATTCTATACAAATTATTGTGCAAAATCATGGATTCAAACCCATAATAAAGCAGTGAATAAAAGAATAAAAATATAAGATATACATCCTTTAGCAGGATATTTACGTTCACGGTGAAAAATAAAACCAAATTCGCTTCTCAACCTCTTCATTACTCTCTTTCCTATAACACTTTCTGGAACTTTATTTGGAAATTGCAATATATATCACCAAATGTTTTACACCCACAAGGGCCTGAGTGAATCTCTATTTGGGGCTTTTACTCCAAGGCGTTGGTTATCTGCCTCCGTAAAAAATCTTTTGTAGCATTTTTAAGTATAAAATAACGGAAAAATTACTCATAAATTCTATTTGGAAAAAAGTTATTTTATTTTGTTTTAGAAGTTTTCTTTCAAATTAATTAATAATTTTGATTTTGGGTTCACTACAAGAAAAGTAGGTATATGAGACGGGACTATTTGCGACGGCACACTTGCCGTCTCAAAAAGCCACTTTTTTGCGACGGCAGAAAATGCCGTCTCAAAAAAGCAGAGTATTTGCGACGGCACAATTGCCGTCTCAAAAAATGAGAGCATTTGCGACGGTATTTTCTGCGTCGCAAATACTCTGCTTTTTTAAGACGGCAAATTGTGCCGTCGCAAATGCTCTCCTTTTTTGAGACGGCAAACGGTGCCGTCACAAATACTTTGCTTTTTTGAGACGGCATTTTCTGCCGTCGCAAAAAAGTGGCTTTTTGAGACGGCAAGTGTGCCGTCGCAAATAGTCCCGTCTCATATACCTACTTTTCTAAGGAAGTAAATGCATTAATACAACATAACAATGTTGAAAACCCTACATAATAAGAGCCACAATAGGTGTTTAATAGCTAGAATCTTCGAATATAATTAATGTCATCCGAACATCAAAGGAATTAAGGGCCTCAACTGAATATTTTCAGCAGAGCCAATCACAAAGGAATTAGTAACTATTTTTTTTTGTATTTTTGGTATTTAGTGAATTTTTAAAAGATTTTTTTTACAATTTTTTTAATTTTTAGATGTATTTATGTTAGGTGTGTCTAAAAATAAAAAAAAATACTTAAAATATTAAAAAAATTCAGTAAAAACAATATAACACGGAAAACAAGAAAGTATAATTTTCTCAAAAGAGTTTTTGGAAAACTCTAACCTAGCATAGTGATTGTGGTTTTGAGACAGCTTCATATATATACAGTTACAAAATGGTTTGAATAAATTCTAGTACTTTTTTCTGTCGCAAAAAATATTTCAAAAAACAATGTCTTCTTATTCTTTTGATATAACATTTCTCTTTTCATTCATTTTTTCATCTTCATGTCTCTCTGTCTCTATCTCCCTCTCTTCTCTTTATCTCTTTCACTCATCACTCTTCTTTCTCTCATTTTCTCTCTGTGTCTCTCGCCTATCTCTCTTCTCTCTATCTCTCTCATCTGTTTTCTCTCTCTGTCTCTCTCGTTCATCTCTCTTCTCTCTATCTCTCTCATTTCTTTTCTCTCTCTCTTATCTTTCTATCTCTCTCTATCTCTCTCGCCCATTTCTCTTCTCTCTCTGTCTCTCTTTTTCTATGTCTCTCTCTCGCTCATCTCTTTTCGCTCTATTTCTCTCTCTTTTTTGTCTATCTCTCGCTCATCTCTTGTTTTTCTATCTTTCCCTCTATCTCTATCTCTCTCTATCTCTTTTTCTGTCTATCTCTCTCTCCCTGTCTCTCTCTTACTCATCACTCTTCTCTCTCTCTCTCTCTCTCTACTTGTCTATTTGTCTATTTCTCCCTCACTATGTTCGCCTTGCTCACTCTCTTACTCCCATCTTCTCTATTTATCGAGCTCCTTCTCGATTTATCAATCCACTATAAACGACGTCGTCTTACTCTTTTGAACATTTCTCTTTTCACTCATTTTTTCATCTTTCTATCTCTCTGTTTCTGTCTCTCTTCTCTTTTCCTCTCTTACTCATCACTCTTCTCTGTCTGTCTGTCTCTCTCTTTCTCTATGTGTCTCTGTCTCTCTTCTTTGTCTCTCTCTCACTCATCACTCTTCTCTGTCTGTCCGTCTCTCTCTTTCTCTCTGTGTCTCTGTCTCTCTTCTCTTTCTCTCTCTCACCCATCACTCTTTTCTGTCTGTCTGTCTGTCTCTCTTTTCTCTGTGTCTCTCGTCTATCTCTCTTCTCTCTATCTCTTTCATCTATCTTTTCTCTCTGTCTCTCTTCTCTCTTATCTTCTTTTTTTCTCTCTCGCTTTCTCGCTCATCTATTTCTATCTCTCTCTCGTTTATCTATTTTCACTCTTTTTTTTTCTCTCTCTTTGTCTCTCTCTTTGTCTATATTTTTTCACCCATTTTTTTATCTTTTTCTCTCTATTTTATTTCTCTCTCTCATTCATCACTCTTCTCTCTCTGTCTGTCTATTTGTCTCTCTCTCTCTGTGTCTCTCATTCATCTATCTCTTCGCTCATCTCTTTTCTTTCTCTCTCTCTCTCTCTGTGCCTCTCACTCATCTCTCTCTCTCACCACTCATCTCCTTTACCACTTTCACCACTACTGCAAATGCCATTTCACTACCACCACTACTACCACCGTCGCCATTTCACCTCTACGACTACCATTACTACTACCATCGCCACCACTCCACTACCACCACTACCACTATTGCCACTACTAGTACTACCATTACCTCTCTTTCACCCCTGCTACTCCATCTACTCTACTACTACCACAACTTCACCATTAATCTCATTCGTCGTCACCACCACCACTACCATCATCTCTTATCCACCACCTTCACCACTACTGTCAGTTCTTCTTCTCTACCACAAAATATTAACTCTCTTCTCTCTCTCACTTATCACTCTTCTCTGTCTGTCAGTCTTTGTCTTTTTGTCTCTTTCTCTTTCTCTTTCTCTCTTTGTCTCTCGCTCTTCTCTCTTCTCTCTATCTCTCTCATCTCTCTATCTCTCTTCTCTCTTGCTCATTTATCTTCTCTCTATCTCTCTCTCCGTCTCTCTCGTTCATCTTTTTTCTCTCTTCGTCTCTCTCTTTTTCTATGTCTTTCTCTCGATCATCTCTTTTCACTCTCTTTCTTTCTCTCTCTCTCTCTGTCTATCTCTCGCTCATCTCTTGTTTCTCTCTATTTTTCTATATGTCTCTCTCTCTCTATCTGTTTCTCTCTCCGTCTCCCTGTCTCTCTCTCTATATCTCTTTCTCTCTTTGTCTCTCTCTCTCACTTATCACTCTTCTCTCTCTCTCTCTTTCTCTCTCGTGTCTGTTTGTCTGTCTCTCACTCTTCTCTCTCTCTTTCTCTCTATGTGTCTGTCTGTCTTCTTGTCTCTCTCCCCCATTGTGTTCACCTTGCTCACTCTCTTCCTCATCTCTGCTCTATTTACCGAGCTCTCCACTACAAGAAAATGCACTTTTAGCGACCACTTTGTCTCTCTCTCGCTCATCACTTTGTCTCTGTCTGTCTATCTCTCTCTCTTTCTCTCTCTCTATCTCTCTTCTCTATCTGTCTCTCACTCATCTCTCTCTCACCACCCATCTTCTCTACCACATTCACCACTACTGCAAATGCCATTCCATTATTACCACTGCTACCCCTACAAATGCCACATTGACCATAAAAAATTAACTTTATTTTAATGAAAAATATTATCCCTACTTCTACCAAATAAAAAAATAATAATAATTTTTTATTCATTAAAATAAATATGAAACAAATAAATTTTCAACCTTACTAAATGAAAAAATAAAAATAAAAATTCATTAACTATAAAAAAAATCCCAATATGTTTCTTGTTTTCCATTCTCGCTCCCCTCTCACCCTCCCCCCAAAATCCCCAATCTGTTCAACCAAAATCCCCAATCGGGTTCCGCTCTCCCAAAACCCCAACCTCTTCAACCAAAATCCCCCCCAAAAAACCTAAAATCCCCAATCTCTCCTTCCGTTTGTCTCTCTACCCATTTGTCTCTCTAGGTTTTAGGGTTTTGAGTGTGAGAGAGATGGGGCAATAGTCTTTGATATACAGCTTCGTGGCTAGAGGAATAATGGTTCTCGCCGAATTCACTGGAAATTTCACGTGCATCGCTTCTCAGTGCCTCTAGAAACTCCCTTCAATCGAATTTATTGTTGTTTTTCGTGCCCTCGTGATTCGTGACCGATATCATTTTCTGAAGGTACGCAGATTTTTTTCTTTTTCTTCTTAGCGATTGTGAATTTCGATTCCGATGCCGCGATTTCTAGGGTTTCTGATCGTAATGCAGGTTTTGTAGCGCTTCAATTTGTAGTTGAATCGCTCATATTTGAGACTTCTTGTACCGTTATTTGCGTGAAATCGAGAGACCGAGTTACATCGGGCCCGTTGGATCGGTTTGCGAGGCCTTGTGAGTTGTTTTTCTTTTCTGAATCTGAACATTTTTTTTTTTTGATGTTATTGAGCTGTTTCTGTAGTCGATCTGGTAAGATCGTATTGAGTTAGGGTTTTGTTTTTAATATCAAATTTTATGTCCTTGTATGCATGTTCAATTAACTCTTGTATATGATGAGAATCTATGGAAAAAATTCCAATTTCTTCTGTTTGGTTTGACGGGGAAAAAAATCCTAAATTTTCTTGAGGTGTATAAGAGTTTTTATCACTTACTTGTGAAGTTGACCAAAGAAAACCCTGAATTTTTCTGATAATTTATTTTGTGCCAGGATTTGTTTTCTGTAGAAACTATATGTAGCCTCTCATATTTTGGGTTCTTTGCAATTTTAATAAGTTATTTATTTTTTGTTTTCAGTAGGCAAGCTTGTATTACCAAGAAAAACTAGAATAAGGTGAAGTGGATATACAAATCAGTTTTGTCACCAGAAGGATCATTGTCAAGGCCCATTACAGAGATCTTTTTGTGATATTATAATATTATGGGGTTATTATAGAAACGTGAGTCTTGGGCTATTAAAGCAACTGAAAATACATGAACAGTGCTTCTTTGCTCTCTTATTAAAACTTGTCAGTCATTTAAAGGATTTTTAATCTCTATGGTTGCTACTTGTTATGTCATACTCCTATCACATGCTGGAGGTTTGGTGGCTTATCTACTCCATGTTTTAATTTGTTCATCTATCAGTTAATCAATTCAACAGAACTATTATTGACAAAGATACTTGGAATCCATGAATAAATAGAGGCATATTCTTATGTTCACCTTATTTAAATTATTTGCTGTACTAATTATGCAATGTATATCTAAGCTTATCTACTAATCTAAAATTTGAATGAAAATATGTTCTTGGAACTCTTTCTGATGCCTTACTTTGATCACTGTTGTGGGTAATGGTTCTCTAATCTTGTTTTTTCTATTTTTTCTCCATACATAGGTTTTACTTGGCATTGGGGAGATCATCGCTTCAAGGTCTTGCCCCAAGGTAATCTTCTATCAAGGCATCATGTGTATGCTCTTTGACTAGAAAAGAGTCTGTCGAGTAATTGTTGTAAATTTGGTTGATAGTTCAGGAAGTTACTAATTCCTTTGTGATTGGCTCTGCTGAAAATATTCAGTTGAGGCCCTTAATTCGTTTGATGTTCGGATGACATTAATTATATTCGAAGATTCTAGCTATTAAACACCTATTGTGGCTCTTATTATGTAGGGTTTTCAACATTGTTATGTTGTATTAATGCATTTACTTCCTTTATAGGTACTTTTGTTGAATGGTATTCATGACCGAGAAACTAGCGGCTTTTCTGCTGCTGTCTTTGTAACTGCCATTGCAGATGCTCTAAATCGAACTTATGGGGATCCTCATAATTGTCTCAAGAACCATGTAAGTAGGTAAATTGAATTGTTAAAACTGTTTACATGCCAAGTAAATTTATTATGATAACTCTTTACATGTCAAGTAAATTTATTATAATAATATCATAAATAAATTTCTTTAAAGGATACTTGTTAGTCTATAAATCGGCAAAACAACTTTTGGTATTCATGATCGAGAAACTAGCGGCTTTTCTGCTGCTTGCTTTGGGTTGGGAGGGTTTCGAGCACAATCTAAGTCTAACCCACATAAATAGGTTAGTCTCTCTTAATCAATTCATATACATCATTGTATTTGTTTTCAATTCTCTCAAATTTTCTTTCTTTGCTGTTTCCATTAGTTTGGAGGGATTGAATTAGTTTTTGGTTTCAATCTGAGGACTTGATGCTGCAAATGATATCATCTACGCCAAGTGTTTGTGTTTTTGCTTCTGTTTTTGTAATATGGTGTTTGTTGCTTTCATAGTTTTGCTCGAGTTCAAATCGTAGAATCGTATCAATTCATTACTTGTCCTTCTAAGAATTAGTATATGATTTGTTGTTCAAGCTCTTCGGTGATCGAGTTTGTGTCTCGTTTGGTGGCTTGGGGTGTTGTTTTAATGATATAACTTGTTATATTTGTATATACAATCATGCAGCTTTAATTCTCCGGATTTCTTAGCATATCATTTCTTGCCTTTCTTGACGTCATTAGGGATGGATGCATCACTTATCTATTACAAAAAAAGTATTTAGAACCCTAATTGTTTTCGAGAACCCAAAATAATTCATATACTGTCCCACAGTGGAGGCCTTATCGTGCATATGTATGTCATGTAATCATATATCAGCGAATAAGCATTCTCCCTCACATTCTTGTCAAAATAACTTTTTTTCTTCTCTTCTTTTTTCATTTTTAAATTTTAAAATTTTGACAAATAGATTGCCTAATACTATATATCGAATGACAGTAGTAAGAGATGCAATTAGAAGGCTGTGATTGGTGGGCTTTGCCTAGAGTTCTGTTATTTTGTCAAGTTCTGTTTCTCTGAGACATCTTCTTTCATTGTGGGTTGATGCAATTTTGCATAATTTCTATTACATCATTTGTATGATGCTTCAGCTGAATTATTATGTTTGCCTTTTTATCAGTGAATTAAGGTATGAAAGGTATGAACTCTTCATCAACTCAATTTGCCACTTCAGGAATGATGTGTTTATATGAGAGAATGTTTTTTAGAACTGGGTGCACCAATAAATTTTGTAAAATCTAGTCAATTCTTGTATATTTTTGTGTTCATTCATGTATTTGGTTTCTAGATTCGTAGTAAAACTCTTTCCGGATAAACCACAAACCTAGAAAAAGTGTCCACAAAAATAAAATGTAAGATGTAGATTAATGAATCTTTGGTCTACATATTTTATTTTCTACAATTAAAAAAATGTCTAGCATTACTCTACATTTTCACACCCACCAACCACTTCATGGTTTTTTATTATAATTCCCCATTCCTAAGGTTTGGAAACCAAATCAAGTAACCATCACAATCTTATAACAAATTATTGGTTAATTTACAGGTAATGAAGCTCAAGGAACAGCTTTCCGAGGCAGAGAATGAGATATAGAGGCTACTGGAGAGATGCGATGGTGTTTCAAGCAACAGCCCAGCTTCATTGTTCTCCATGGAAGCCATGGATCCACCTCCTTTTCTAGGGGAGTTTGGGATGGAAGGGTTTGGAAATATTTTATATGTGCCAGAAAACAATTACAATCATGGCATGGATTGGGTTAATCTTATATGATATGTAATTAAAGCAATTCTAGTATTAATGTAGCTAGTGACCATCTTATGTACATTTTTTTTTTTTTTTGCCCTTGGCTTTGTTTTTATGTTGTAGTGTTTCAGTGGTACTTTACATTTGACTAGAAGATGGAATTGTTAATGTTAGAATATAACTTGCTTTTTAATTATGGATGAATTTTTATTTATATATTGGACTTTTTATATTATTATTATATAATTATTGGTTTTTTTTTTATAGTTATTTTTCATTTAATACAGGTCATTTTTATATTTTTAATAATTTTATTACAGGTTTTTTTTTTGTTTTTTTTTTAATTTTTTTTGAGATGGCAGAACACCCCCCGTCTCAAAAAGAAAATTGAAACAGGCTTTTTGCGACAGCACCTATACTGTCGTAAAAGGTAGGAAATATAATTGAAAAATAAGGCCTTTAGCGACGGTATCATAGCCGTCGACAATAGTCATTGGCGACGGCGCAGGTTGCTGTCTCAAATACACTTTTAGCGACGGTATTTTTGCCATGGGAAAAAACCTTTTTAGCGACGGCAATAATGTGTCATCGCAAAAAACTCAGATTTTCATCCATTATTGGCGACAGAAATTTGCCGTCGCAAAAAAGGAATTTTCCCGTCGCAAAAGCAAAGGCAACGGCACTTACCGTCGCTAAAACCCTTTTGCAACCCCTTTTGTTGCGACCCCACTTGCCATCGCAAAAAACAATTTTTTTTTGATTTGGAGGTTTGGGAGTTTATTTATTTGTCCTTGTGTGTGATTTTGTTTGATTTTTTTCTAATGTTGGGTGTGTGTAGGTAAGACAAGTTTTTACATTTCTATTTTTTTGTGGAGATTTTGTGGAGTGATTTGTGGATGAATGATGTTACCCCATTTGTGGTGTTACTAGTGTTCGTTCCTTTTTGCGGTGTTCATCTCTATTATAAAATTGACATTAGTTAACATTTAGAACATCTCCAATGCACTAGGCATATAATACTTGTTAGTTAAAATGCCTAGTGTGATTCACTTTTTTCAATTCCAATGCACTATTTTCAATTCCAATGCACTAGGCATATAATTAGGCATTTTGGCTCAACTCATATTCTCTAGTTACATGTAGCAAGCCTTCAACGCTAGGCAAAATGTATTCAATCATTAGAATCATTTCCCTCCATCTTTGTTGTTGACGTGGCATTCTATTAAATTAATAGTATTTGGATAAACAGCTAAAATAAAAAGTATGGTTGGAGTAAAAACATAAAACAGTTAATAGGCAAAATAAAATATATACTTTATAGTAATATTTAGATACGTAAAATGCCTGCTACCGTTGGAGATGCTCTAATGACCCAAACCACTAACACTATTATATCCCTAATAACCATAACAATGTCAAAAAACAGGAGCCATTTCATGTGTACAAACACATATGTTAATACAAACATCACAATGACAAAATGTGGCCAACAAAACTCACAACGTTACATAACACAATCATTGTTCGGCAATACAAAGTTATACCAACTTGTCAAATGACATCTATACATATAGAACCTACAACGGAATAATGACCACACCACCAAAACCCCAATGTACTCCAAACCACGTTACCATTCACATACAACAACAATACGATGTAAATCGATAACAGTATTGACCCGACATTACATATAAAAATAGACAACGATGTTGACAACACAATCAGAATATTTATCAAATAGGTAAAATAATATCAAAACATATACTTGACGCCATTACCCACTAACATAATTGCCGCCAACGACGCAATGAGGAGTGTACACACGCCAGTTATATGTCGGTAACATTAACCCAATGACAGAATAGTTCTCGATCCTAATCGTTGTATTGACAGAATTGGAGATTTGTACTTCTAGGGTTTTGGAAGAATCAAACGTCAGAATTGGCAACACAAATATAGTGTTTAACGTTGCTAAAATCTAATAAACAACAAACAAAGCAATCTACCCCGATTAACATCATGAATCTACAATGTTTCCATCTTTGTCTCTTCTATTTTGATCAGGACAAAGGGAAAACAAAAAAAGAATATGATAAGCGTTTTGGGCACAAACGTAATTTTTACATCACTGAATCCCTAATTTACCCATAACATTTGGGACAATACGCGCTAACACCATGTATAAAAATGTCATTACCACTCAAATGGGACTTATCAGTGCATAAAATAGAAGGCAGGACTAAATGATTTAAAAGCTTCTGATTTGGGATTTATAGGTACACTATGGAGTTTTTTTTTTTTTTTTGGGTAAAGTTTTGGAATATCACATCATACCCGTCACGTTGTCACATTTAAAAAAAGTACACTAAAGAATTTTTAATTTTTTTGGAGTGTCACATTAATAAAAGGATATAGATGTCCACCAAAACACTACCAAAAACAAAAATAGGACCACGCGGAAAGAAATTTTCCACTAATAGGACTTAACAGATCAATAGAAAAAATTTAGGACTAATTGAAATATTTATTTGTAAGATGAAATTTATTGATAAATATCCCTTTAAGTAATTTGTATAATTTATTTATACAAAATTTCTATTTACGTATAAATAAATTTATACAAAAATAGAACCACTTGTTTTTGTTTGCTTCGGCGTTTTGTTTGGGTTAGAAGGGAAGTTTCCAAGTCTTGACATCAACCATAGACATCTATATCCAAGACTATTTTAGTAGGTAGGTAGCAATATGTTATAGGAAATTTGGCTATAAACCCCCTTTACCTTCCTTTCATTATTAAAAGGACTAAAAAAAAATTATACTTTCTAAACCCCCACATAATTATAAAGTCTTGCATAAAGGACAAAATTTATTATTTAAATATTTTATTAGACTATTATACCCTCAATTAAATTTTCCCACCTTTCTTCCTCTTTCCTTTCTGACTTTGTTCTCCGCCGACGTGCTCCTCCTTCCAGATCTGAAGCTCTGTTTCTCGACAATTTTGGTAACTTCTTCTTCTCCGGCGATGATAGCAACGTCATCGTTATCACTCTCCTAGCCAAGTCCGGTCAGTTATCAGGCGAAACTCCGGCGATCAACAATGTCGAAACCGATCTCTATGACGAACTCATCAAGAACATCGGGAACAAAATCAACTACAGGCCGGAAAATTGTCCTCCGGTGCCGAAATCGAAGGAGATCATCTAAGAGGAGAAACAAATCGTCTCTAAATTGAGGCATGTTTGGTGGAGTTGTTTGGTTATACATATTTTTTTAAACACAGATTTGAGTTTTGAATATATGTATATATATATATATATATATTTGTGTGTATGAGTGTTGTTGAACACATGTATTCTTTTCATTGAGATTTGTGATTGTTGATCAAGTTTTAGAAGTTTTTCTTCTCAATTAGATATGTTGATTTGTTGATTAATTTGTTTTGTTTTTGTTTGTTTGTTTGTTTTTTTATTTTATTATTTATTTTTGTTGTTTTTTATCTAATTTCATTTGATAGAACCAGAGTAAAATTTTACTCTGGTTCTATTGCTCTGTTTTTTGTTTCAGATAATGAGAGTAAAATTTTACTCTTGTTCTATTGCTCTGTTTTTTGTTTTAGAGAATTAGAGTAAAATTTTACTCTGGTGTTAGAATGACAGTAAAATTTTACTGTCAAGAGGTGGTCATTACCAAACACTTCAACCACCACAAACACTGCCTTCGCTTTTTTACTTTTGTGCAGAATAACATTTTACTTTTAGCTTCAGAGTCTCACAGTTTACTTGTTTTTCAGAGTAAAATTTTACTTTTATATAGAATAAAATTTTACTTTTGTGTAGAATCTAACATTTTACTAGTTTTTCAGAGTAAAATTTTACTTTTATACAGAGTAAAATTTTACTTTTAGCTTCAGAGTTTCACAGTTTGCTCATTTTTCAGAGTAAAATTTTACTTTTATACAGAGTAAAATTTTACTTTTGTGTAGAGTCTAACATTTTATTAGTTTTTCAGAGTAAAATTTTACTTTTATACAGAGTAAAATTTTACTTTTAATTTCAGAGTGTAACATTTTACTCTTATTCAGAGTAAAAATTTACTTTTATACAAAGTAAAATTTTACTCTGAAATACACAGTGAAGATGTTTTAATAGGAGAGCTGATAGATATGAGGGTAATATAGTAAAAAAAACAAGTTTTAAAATATTAGGGGATTTTGAAAGTACTTATATAATTCTTGTCCTTTTAAAAGACAAATTAGATAGTGAGAGGGCTATCACCAAATCCTCCAAATTTTATCTTTAAAATCTTAATTTGTTGCAGTGACTTCAATAGTCCCAAACAAGAACTAAATAAGGCCTCCCAGAGCATGTTTCTTAAGGGTGTGTTGGGTTTATAAATTTGAGAAGGAATTTAGAAAATGAAAGGGAAAAGATATGTAAGAGACTATTTTGGTAGGTAGGTAGCAATATGTTAAAAGATATTGATTATCTAAAAATTGAAGAAGAATGAATGTTTTTAGTTTCTATTTTCTCATTAATCAGTCCAACACCTTATAAGAGTTTTAAGGACTAAATTTTTTATTTTAGAAATAAAAATTTTGTTGCAAACATTTCACCATCTTTTTCCTTTTCACTTTCCAAATTCCTCCCCAATCCTTAAACCAAACACATCATTATAAAGGTAATCCTAAAAGGATTCACTTGTGTATAAATTTTTATTTTATTTTATTTATCTATAGATACCATTCCTGCAGATCCATCAATATGATTTGTAATTTCTTGTATTTTGTGGGGAAAATGATATTTGCAATTTGTCATGGATGAAGTTCACTAATATTTTTCATCACTTGCATCATCATGTATACATCATGTTTGTTATATGAATCAATGTAGTAGAACTGTCTTAGTACACGAGTCTTCCGCTATTGTGAGGTGAAAAAAAATTAGATGAATTTGGTGGGGAAAATGATTTTTGTACCGGATGAATTTTGCTAGGTATTTTTCACCACTTACATCATCATATACATATTGTGTTTGTTATGTGAATTAATGTAGGCTGTTTAAACGCAGGAAGCTATTGTCATTTTGCGGAGTCTGAGAGGGTCAGATACAAAGAGGCTGATTGCATGGATCAACGTGAAAATTTTGATAAAATCTGTCTAGCGATATATGACTTTTATTTTGTGGGTTGCATTGTACGAAGCTCTAGTCGTTACGAAGTTTGAGGAGTTTCGAGGGTACACAATCTTACTACAACGTGTGAAAACACTGTTTTTAGTAATTAACATAAGGAATTAAAAAAAATGATTTAAAAAACTCTGCCCATATTTGTTTGGGACTAATCTATGATCCATTGGGAACTCATTTGACACCCAAAATCACAAAATAAAAGCATGACACAAAATCATTCAATTTTTTGTTTTTTTTTTTTATTATTTAAAATATACAGTTTGACAATTTCTTTCAAGAAAGGTACTTAGAGCATCTCTAATGGTTTGCCATTGGAGCTGCTATTGCTATAATATAGCAGCTGTGTTGAATTTTGATGCTCCAATGGCAAAACATAGCAGCTGCCAAATTTGAGAAATGCCAAAGCTCTTGTCAAATTTGACACAAGCTTTGCAGTTGCCATTTATGCCAACTCAACCAAAACTAACTGTTTCCCTCCCTCCTTCCTTCCCTCCCTCCCTCCCCCAACAACTATTTCACCATTTTTATGTTTCAGAATTCACCAAAAACTTTCATGAATAATGCAACATTTTACCATTTTACCCGAAATCAAATGGTAAAAAAACAAATTCACAGAAAAATTATAGATTCAAAAATTACAGATTCATCAAATTCATCAAATTCAAACAGATTCACAGGAAAAGAAAATTCAAACAGATTCGAAATTCACCATTTTACCCGAAATCAGCACATTCAGATTCACAGAATAGATTCACAAAACAGATTCACAAAAAAAATTTAAACAGATTCACTGAAAATGAGAAATACCAGGTTTTTTAGCATCTTTTTGAGCATATACCGTCGTCGGTGGCCGATCGTCTTTTTGAGCATATACAGTCACCAATTGAAGACAGAGAGATGAGAAATAGAGTGAGACAGTGAGAAAAAGGTAAATCTGGATAGCCGATCGAAGAGAGAGAAGACATATGGAGACAATGAGAATGGAAGAGAGAGGAAGACAGAGTGAGAGAGAAGAGAGTGAGAGTGAGAGTGAGAGATGAATCTGAGAGTGAGAGACAGAGTGAGGGAAGAGAGTGAGAAGATTCAATGTTCTTCATCACTGATCGAAGAGAGAGAGAGAAGAAAGTGAGAGTGAGAGACGAATCTGAGAGTGAGAGGGACATGGAGGAGGAATGAGAAAGACAATGAGAGGGAGAGGAAGAAAATATTGATGATTCTACACAAATCATCTCAACCATTCAAGATCAACACGTGGACGATGGGGATGGCATTTGATAGAGCCGTTGGGCTCTGTTTGGGCATTTGATAGAGCCGTTGGGTCTGTTTGAATTTTTATAAATAGAAACTCTTTATTTGAATTTTTTTTCACAGCAACCATTGCACATTTCATTTTTCTTTTCTTCTCTCTTCATCTCAATTTGATTTCATACTAAATTTCTAAAATTATATTATTTTTAGTTTTTTCACACAATCACTATGGAAGGTTCATCAAAAAACAAAGAGAGGAAAATCATTTACTACTGAAGAAGATGTGGCAATTTGTAGAGCTTGGTGTCACATTACTGAAGACACAATTGTTGGAAATTTGCAATCGCATACTCATTTTTGGGGAAGAATTTTTGAAAATTATTGCTCGCTGCAGAATGATCACTCAAAAACACAAGTATCTATCTCATCTTGACGGGGTGTAATAATGAAATGTTGCAACAAATTTCGTGGGTGTCTAGCACAAGTCGAAAATCTACATCCAAGTGGGGCGTCACAAGTTGATATAGTAAGATTTCATTTTTATTTATTATGTTAGTTTTTTTATTTTTCCTTACATAAAAATTAACTAATTAATTAATTTAATATTTTTTTGATATAGATACTTCAAGTAAAATTGTTATACCATCAAGATGAAAACAAACATTTTATTTTTTAACATTACTGGCCAATTTTGCAAAACAATATTAGGTGGCAAGATGTAACTCCTACGAATACGGTGAAGTCAAGGATACATACACCATTTTCCCCTGATTCAACTCCTGATTTCCCTATGGATAACTGCATTTCTCTTGAAGATGACACTAGTCCAAGTGTTGGTAACAATCCAACTGTTGGTGAGGACAGTGTCTCTGCAAGGGTTAAAAGGCCGATGGGTAGGAAATCTGCAAAAGAATTATTTTGGAGAAATCAAGTCATTGAAACTGAAGTCCAAAAAATGAGTACACAAATAGACACATTTAACTAACACCTTGCTGAGAAAAAAAAAATGATTCAAGCACTACAAGAGATGAAAGAACTTGAGATGAAAAAACATGAGTTTGAGATGAGAAAGAAAGAACACCAAATATTGACTACGGACATTTCTCATTTGGACCCTCAGATGAAAGCGTATTACAAAATGCGAAAAAATGAGATTTTCGCCAAGTGGTCCTCACATGTTAGCAGCCCAAATTACTAATTCCCCCTGCCTCCTGATGAATAATTACGGGATAATGTATTTTTAAATTTAGCAATGTTATTTAATTTTTGATGTAATTGTTAGTCTTTATTTGCAATGTAATTTTTAATTTGTAATGAAATTTCATGTTTTTATTTTTTATTGTTTAGTATTTTCTACAAAACAATGTAATATTATTTTCTCAATGTATAATGTTCACTAATTTGTGTTATAATTTAATATTTTCAATAAAGTATAATGCAAAAAAATAAATATATTTTTTCAAATGAAGGCAATAAAAAGATAAAATACATTAGCTGACATTAAATGAAGATAATTTTATTTTAATAAAAAAACATTAACTGACATTAAATGACATTAACTGTCATTAAAAAGATATAATACAAACTTAATCCTACTCTCCAGCTCGAGACTACAAGTATTCAATTAGATCATTACGAATTACATTATGGCCTTCAATAGACCTAATCCTCTGCCTATTTAACATAAATTGAGCATACTCCTTATTCGGATCGCGTGACACTTGACAACGGGTATTACTAGTATCAGTCTGAAGTTGTGCTGCACTGCGTTCATTTTCTGGAATATCACGCTCGTCTTCATGATGTAGTATAGATCCTCATCACTCCAACCTCTAGCTGGAACTCTGACAATATTAAATTGTGCTTGGAGCACTCCAAATGCCCTTTCGACATCTTTCCGACATGCCTCCTGCATCCTCGCAAATAGTTGTCTCTTTGCGCCTTAAGGTTGAGATATTGTTTTCACAATCGTTGTCCAACGAGGATAGATACCATCTGCAAGATAATACCCCACGGTGTACGCGTGATTATTGATGGTGTAGTTGGCAGTAGAAGCACATCCTCTAGTTAATTCAGCAAATAAAGGCGACCTGTCAAGAACAGTAATATCATTTAGAGAGTCAGGCATGCCAAAAAAAGCATGCCAAATCCACAAGTCATAGGAGGCAACTGCCTCATGTACAACTTTTGGTTTGTGGTATTCTTCTGGATAGATAAAACTATCTACAAAATAATCTCTACAAATTTGTCGGTCGCCTTTGACCCTCTCACAATTAATTTATGGACGACTACTTGTGGAACCAACACGTATGGTTGGTTTAGGCTTAACGTCTGTATTCTTTGTTGTTGCATTGCGAATAGTTGCATCATAATGATATCATCATCAGATGATGAAGATTCATCAAAATCTCCATTGAATTTGACTTTAGTCAAATTGTTCATTGTAGGTGGATGGGTGAGTAGGTGAATATGAAAATTATAGAAAATCTGCTGGGTGGGTACAGAGAGTTTAGAAGATATGAAAATGATGGATAGGTGAATATGAAACTTGTAGAAAACCTTATGTTATATTTATAGAGAAAATGTGGATGGGTGAATGATGGGTGGTTGTTGGGTGGGTGGATGAATAATGGATGGTTGTTGGGTGGGTAGATGAATAATGGGTGGTTGTTGGGTGGGTGGATGAATAATGGATGGTTGTTGGATAGATAGTTGTTAATGAATGAATGCTGGGTTAATAATGGATGGTTGTTGGTGGTTGGTTGTTGGTGGGTAATTGGTGATTATTTATTTTTTATGTGTAGTTAAAAAAATTTATTATATATGAGGTGATAAGTTTTTTGGTGGGATGAATTAATCGAACAAATTTTTTTTTCCAATTTTTCATTTTTTTATTTTTTATATTTGTCTAGTTGAGAATAATATAAATATATAATTTTTTTAACAAACAGATAAAAAAATGTCACAAAAGACAAAAAAAAAAAATAGAACAAAAATAAAATCACAAAACACCTATGTCCAAACAACACCTACAAACTTGGACGAAAAGTTGGTTGAGATTTGCCAAAAATAGCAAATAGTCATTGGAACACCATTGCTATAATTTGATGAAATAACACTATTCTTTGTCAAATTATAACAATAGTAATAGCAATATAGCATCCACCATTGGAGATGCTCTTACACATCTCAAATATGAACACCCACTGTTAAAAAAAAAAAAAAAAACGCGTCGCCGCAGCCTTTGAGCAGCAACAGCAATAAAAAAACCATTAATCGTTAGCCCCAAATGCTTTCCATAAACAGGTTATATATCATCCAACTCCACATCGCGTAGTGGAGTTCGTACACAACATGAAACAATAATTTGAGAGAGTGATAGAGGATAGAGAGAGAGAGAAAGAGCTACTGAAGTATTCAGTTGTTGTGTGTATTAACAAGGGGATTTACACTCTCTTTTATAGAGAGAAAAAAGCTACATAGGGTGCCACCAATTTGCACCGAAAGAAGAAAGTAAATGGGAATTCATTATGCCTAACACTAAGAATAAACTATCATATTCTAATAGCACTAACTATCATATTCTAATAGCACTAACCTGCACTAACATGCACTAACCTGATAATAAACTAACACTATACTAACACTAACATGATACAATAATAAACTAACATCCCCCCGCAAACTCAAGGAGGGAAAGCATCAACCAAGTTGAGTTTGGAAACAAGATCATGAAAGCGGCCAGGAGGATGGATAGGAGGTTGAGTTACCCGGCGTGGTCGACCCGTAGGAGGATCGGTGGGAGGAAGAGTCGGTGGAGAAGGAGGTGTGGCAACAAGAGGTAGACCTGCAGGTAGAGCAGGCTGGACAGGATCAGGGGTGAGCAAGGGCGTCTCGATGGAGGAGGAACCTGTATCAAAATCAGCAGAGAAAAGATCGATGGAAGGATTAGTAAACAGTGCAGTAGTGGAAAGTCCGGGTAAGTGAAAGGAGGATAGCGAGGAAAACATTTGGTGTTCCCAGAAAACGACATGGCGGGAGATACGAAGACGTTTAGAGAGAGGATCCCAACAGCGAAAGCCTTTATGTTCAATGCCATACCCAAGAAAGCAACAAAGACGAGAACGAGGTTCAAGCTTGGTGTGTTCATGGGATTGAAGTAGAACAAAACAAGCAGAGCCAAAAACCCGGAGATTGGCGTAAGGAGGGGGAGTGCCATACAGACATTCAAAGGGAGTTTGATTATGGATGACAGGGGTAGGAGCACAGTTGATAGTGTAAACAGCAGTGAGAGCAGCTTCTCCCCAAAAGTTTTCAGGACAGGAAGAAGAGAGAAGGAGAGCGCGAGTAGTGTCAAGAATATGCCTATGTTTCCGTTCAGCGCGGCCATTTTGCCGGGACGTGCCAGCACAGGAACGATGAGGCAGTGTACCATGATGCTGAAGAAAGGAAAGGAAATCTGAATCCCGATATTCCATAGCATTGTCAGAGCGAAAAATTTTGATGGTTTTGGAGAATTGGGTGTGAACCATTTGTGCAAATCGATAATAAATGTGTTTAAGTTCAGACCTATTTTTCATGAGAAAAAGCCAAGTAAACCGGGAAAAATCATCAATAAAAACAACAAAATAGCGGGATCCCCCCATAGTAGTAGTAGGGGAGGGCCCCCAAATATCCGAATGTATAAGATCAAAAGGGGCAAGAGAAACAGAAGTACTCTTATTAAATGATAAAGCAGGTTGTTTGGCAAGTTGACAGGGGATACAATCGAAATTATCGGGAATTACATGACCCAACTGTCCACTAGAAACCAAAGACCTTAAACGAGTAACAGAAATATGCCCTAAGCGACAATGCCAAAGATGAAAGGGAGATAATAAGGAAGTAGATGCAGGAGCAGCAATCTGAGGAGAGGCAGGAACATGAAGGTGAATGAGTTCATAGAGACGTCCACGCTTACGGCCGATCCCAATAGTCTGCCCTGTCTGAGGGTCCTGTACCAAACAATCAGTAGCAGAAAAGGTGACAGTTAGACCAAGTTCACATAATTGACCAATGGAAATAAGGTTTAAGGTAAGAGCAGGGATATGATAAACGTGAGGTAGAGATAAAGAAGAGGTGGAAACAGTACCAACATGACGAACAGACATGAGGGAACCATCAGCAGTATGTATTGAGGGAATATGAGGAGATGAAGATAAGGAAGAAAAGATAGTAGAACTGGAGGTCATATGATTACAACAGGCAGAGTCAAAATACCAAGAGGAGTTACCTGGGATTACAGACAAAGCAGTAGGAGGAGGTGTACCAGATGAGGAGAGAAGTTGTTTGAGCATGGCCTCGACATCCGTTGGAGAAAAGTGAGGGGTAGATGGAGCAGGTGACTCAGAGAACCCTACAGAGGGGGCAGTGTCAGGGTGATGAGACTGATTCCCGGAAGCAGCAGCAGCAGTGTGATAAGACTGATTCCCGGAAGCAGAAGTAGCAGTGTGATGAGACTGGTTGCCGGAACGATGAAAACTTCCCCGGGAAGAGCCACCGCGAGAGGAGTGGCTATTGGAGGATGAGCGGGATGGATTGCGAAAACAATCCTGTTGCAGATGACCAGGACCAAGTTTGTTGCAGTAGCGGCAGGATCTGACGGGGCAATTGACCAGGAGATGGGTTGAAGGAAGGCCCCGATTCTGACAATAGAGGCAAGCAGTTGGCCGCTGGGTAAATGATGGCCGGGACGGAGGAGTGGCAAGAACAGAGTCCACATGATGAGTTTGAAGAGTACCGAGACGCGTCTCCTCTGATAGCAACTCAGAAATGGCTTGTTCAAGAGTGGGCAAGGGATGGCGATGAAGAAGAGAGGCACGTACGGACTCAAAAGAGGGGGTAAGAGCCATGAGAAATTGCACCAACCTCTGCTGGTTGCGATGGTTAGTAAATAAAACCGCATCTTCGGGGTCGGGATTGTTTTTTGCTACGCCAAGTAAGAAGAGAATCCCCTAAGAAGAAATAGAATCTTGTGGTAGAGCGTCGATCCATAGGATCCCCAGCCCAATTAGCATCAGAAAAGGCACGCAGTTCAAGAGAGGAGGAAGCAGAGTAGTGAAGGCCATAGAACAGAGTGCCTTTGAGGTGGCGAAGGATGCGGAGTAGAGCAGTATAGTGGGGAGTGCGAGGAGCCGACATGTACTGACTGACAATGTGAACA